>JABCMJ010003226.1:0-10373 GCA_014822125.1 Arbutus unedo
CTGTGCCGCATTAGGCAGTACTCTTAACAAATGTGCAACTAGCAGAGAACAACAAATACGTTTTTGCTTGAAACTCCAAGGTGCAATCTCCTTTAAGATAGTCAAACAACACTGATCACCGTTTACAATGAGTGTTGAATGTAATTCGAGTATGCTATACTTCGTTGCTAAAGCAAATACAGTAAAAAAGCCTGAACTCCTGTGAATCAGCATCAGGAAACACAATGCAGTCGTCTATAGTTCATCTGATAAAAAATGAAAAAATACGTAGATGTGAAAAATGATTGTTATGAATAACAAATCTTACAAACTCTTACTCTTGGTTTATAACCGAAAGTTTTGAAAATCATGCAACAATGCTCATTGTTTCTGTTGAGAATATAATATATAAATAATAAAGTTGCACCTCTCTAGCAGCTTAATCTTTTAGACGAGTTAGTAGTTACAATCTAATTTGGTATCAGACAATAGATCTTGTGTTTGAACCCCACTGCCTACCTCGTCATTAAAATTTACACGTGTTTAGTCCGTTTATAGAGGAGAGTCTACCCACACGTGAGAGGGCATGTTGAGAATATAAATAATAAAATTTATGCCTCTCTAACAACTTCAACTTTTGGATGAGTTGATGGTTAACAATCTAATAGTTTCTAGAACAACTTTTTGTGCATTTTAGTAAGAATCTAGTTGTCAATGACATAATTTGATCTGAACAGCCGAAGCAAGCCTAACAAATATCTGTTTAGCAATGTCTTACAGAGAGTCCGAAACGAGCATCTAGGAGATGTAGGATCTATTTTTAGAGTCTTCATTGTTCTATATACTTCAAACCTATTTCTTGAGGGATAGATTGTGATAGAAATTAGAGAACCAGATATTTGTTACAGGTGTAACCATCCCCGCACACTGATTTGCAATCAAACCCAAGTAAGAAAGTTGAAACTTAATTTGGGTGAGGTGCGCCAGGCCAAGGCAATAGTGCAACGCCAAGACGACACTCGAGAGACCCCAGAAGCAAGCTACTGTAGTGGACCTCTCCCCCTCAAAAAATTAATTTAATATCGTGTGAGCCAATGGCCCACGTATCAAATATTAAACTGATAAGAACAGATACTACACTTGATCTTAGCCAAAAGGCCGAGAAAGGTATGCTTTCTCTTTTGTTCGGCTGCTGCTTTTATATTCATCTCCTCTCTCCTCCTTTGAGTGCTTTGTCCATGTGGGAAACAAACCACAAACTGGGGTTTAGACCCAGCAGCAAGATAAAAGTAACGTCCTGAAATAAAAGTAATGTCCACAAAATTCTTGAAAATACATAACTCATATATCTTAGGATAAACCTGTGCTCAGAAACTAACATGAAGCATTTTTGTGAATCAAATGGGATAGTATTATCCATAATTGTGCAGCAGCGATTAGCACTGGATACTCGTCTCAAAGCCATTGAATGTGTAAAAAAATTTCCTACATTTGATCGGTTAAATAGGCCCTAGCTAGCTCCTAGTAGCTAGACTCGTCCGCCTTCCTTAGTTCTAGCTTATTCTTTAGCTTCAGCAAGGCCTATCTTAGGATCGGAGTGAAAGTGTAGTTTGGAGAGTCTTGGTATCAACTATGCTGCTTTTCATGGTGAGGTGAAGGACTTTCTTCACCGGTGCTCTGATCTCCACACTGCCGAGGAGGGGTTGGAGCTTTTGGATGCGCTTAATCAATAGAATTCTCATCAAGAAAAAGGCTTGCTGGTTGGTCGATCATCATCGCACAAGTTCAACAAATATAGTTAAGAATCTTCAGATAATTCTTGTTAATTGAATCATCGACTGAATATTAAGAATTCAACGTTCTCCTTCCTTGGTCGCATGAAGAGTGAAAAGGAAACAGGAAGTATGAGGCATATACAGACCTCATTCGCATAGCATTCAAATCAGCTTCCTTAGCTGCAGAAATTGAAGCCATAGCCTAACCACACATCGAGACAAATCATAACAAACTTCGTCAAAAACAGTGATTGTACAACACACACACACACACACACACATCAAAGTTTATGATTAGTATACCTCCTGAACGCGAGTGGAATCGAGCTGACGATCTTCGACATGGTCGGTGAGCTTGTCAAGGGCTTTGCTCTGCTGCTGCAAGTCCTTGGAGTCCTCTACTCTCTCGATCGTACCTTCACCACCCCCTCCCTCCATCGCTGCTTCTTCCTGCTGTGATCAGTGGCTGTTCCTCGGCGAATTATGCGACCCAAATCGCACAGCAGTACGTGGACCGTTGATACCAGGAACTAAACCCGGTTAGATCAGATCGGGTGTTTAATTTGACCCTTTACTCAGTGGGCTGAGCCTGCTTTCCCCGGCTGGGCTCTTAATTTGGTCTTGTTCCGGGTCTAAATATGTGATTCGAGTTGTTCTTTATATTTGGCCCGCCGAGTTTATCGTGAAAGCAAAAAATCACACTGATAAAACATTGGTAGATATACATACAATTGACACACTCTCTAAAGGGATGTAAATACTTTACTCACATTTGGCCCGAAGCTACAAAAAGCTTCGACTTAATGCCCTATTACATTCGTGTGTTCTTTTCTTGGTGTTTTTAGAGTCGAGTTTCCCGTTAACCCACAGTAAAAGAGTCGCCCCCACTAAGTAGGCCGCCATGGGTCATAACAAAAGCGAAGGGAATAAGCTTGGATGCTTCTCTTCCACACTTTGCTCTCCTCCTATTCTTCATTGGACGATTTGGAAGGAATTTGTCATTCTTTGCCAATTAAAATAATTTTTTCCTAGAGTATTGTTTTAAATTTATAGTTATTTTTCTCAAGACAAATAGACTGAAAATATCATGTCGTTTTTTAATATTGAACCAGTTTTATTTTTTATGCGCGTGATAAATTCGATAGGTCAAACAAAATATACAGATGACATCACTATTTTGTTCGCGATGGGTCCATATTTGAGATATTTCTATATAGTAATCAGTGCACAATAAAATGTGATACGAGTCAAAATAGTGCTGTTTTAGCCACCAAATAATGCCCAATTATTTAGGCAAAGTTTTAGTGCCCATAGTATCACCGTCTTGTGTTTGAGGCTCAGCATGAAGTGTCTTTCAAAATACAAAATACAAAATAATTGGTGGAAAAGGCAAGCACGATAAGAAGACATGGACAACCAAATCCAGTCCATAGCATGGGAGTGGAGGAGTACCCTTCTGATTGGAAGGACTTAATACCCTGCCCATACCCACGTTTCTGGTTGGCCTTGGCCCGGTTCATCTGATTGGCATTGAATTTCCTCTCTTTCTCGACTCCCAATGATTCAGCCCAAAGAGGAGAAAAACAAAAAGGCGCGTAGATGGGATTCGAAGGGTCGTTTGGTTCGTTGGCAGGTGGAACATTTAGTTCTGTTTACAAATCTTATACTACGTTTTCAGCAAATTCACAGACTCCGCCACAGTTAGCTGCGAAGTTCTCCGGAAATTTCGGACATGATCCATCTTTTTCCCAATTTTCCGGGTCTAATCACAGATATTAATTACCATTCCCAAATGGGTATTCCTCTCACGGGTGGTTGCCTATTTTGCACGGCATTTAATGTGTGTCTCTCTTTACCCATGATGTATTATTACAGAAGCTGGTCAATAAAAGGGTATGTTTTTATCACATCTGATACAAACTGTGGAGATTGTTTTGTCTTCTCCTGGTTTCTATTTTCGTTTTGTATCCGTACTCTGTTTTTTTTTCTATACATTGCACATAAGAAAGGGCTCATATTGTTCCTGGTGTGAGTTGTTTTTCCTGCTTTGCACAACTGCAGTCCAAATGTTTGATATATTGTTTGGGTGAATTCACAGTGATAATAGTGAAAGTGTACAAGGCATAAGTCTAGAAGAAAGCAAGTTTTTCAATTATAGAGCTTTTTTACGTTCTTACAATCACCATTCACAGAGGGGGTTTGCTTATATTTGTTACTCCTCTTTACATTCACTGAAATGGGTGTTCTTTTGGGTATGCAAATTGTTGGGATTGCACTTCACACTTTGACAGTCTTGACCATGCCCGGACTATGCTTGGCGAATGATTTGCCGGCTAACTTTGTTTTCGGAGATTCTTTGGTTGAGGTGGGAAACAACAATTACATTGTTTCTCTTTCCAAATCTAACTTTGTTCCAAATGGAATCGATTTCGGAAAGCCAACCGGACGATACACGAATGGAAGAACTATAGTTGACATTGTAGGCAAGTTTTGCCTTTTGTTGTTACCTATTTTTCTTTGACATTTTTCACAGTAGTATCTAATTCTAGTTGAATACTTATAACCATTTATAACTAATCTTCTCTTTTATTCCTCCTTTTTGTTTATGTTTTTTCTATTGCCAGGTCAAGAATTAGGATTGAAAGGTTTTAGTCCTCCATACTTGGATCCAACTACCACTGGACCTGTGGTTCTGAAAGGTGTCAGTTATGCTTCTGGTGGAGGTGGAATTCTCAATCATACTGGAAAGATCTTTGTGAGGATCCTTCTCCATTTAATATAAGTTATGATTTTTTCTAACACTATTGTGCATCTCCAAAAACAAATGTTGAATCTGCTTTTTGGTTGATTAACTTGGTCTCAATTTTCAAAGTTAAAGGACCTGAAGATCTCAACATTATCATGTTCAATGCTATTTAGCTTTCCTTTAGCGGCTACCTTTTCCCAGTCCACAGCCCATCCGAATTAAGTGTGCCTGATCCTTCCTTAGACGAAATGGATGCTTTAGCCGAGGTCAAGAAATCTTGTATTCACTGTGCTCTACTTAAAGCAGCTTCATCACTCCAGGTTACGTATGGGGATGAACAGTCCCATTGTGCTTTACCCATCCAAGTATCCCTCACGAGATCAAGATATCCTACCATTCTCCCTCCTTTCCATTATATGATGTGAGGAAAGGATGAATAGGCGGACCTACTAGTTAAAATTGAGTTATCTTCTTCTTGCTGAATCAAGTTATTAAATTGGCTAAAAAGTTGATGAGTCAACCTTTTCTAGTATAGTTCAACCTCCGGATAATGTTCTGCAGGCAATTGGGGATCTTTCTTCGTCTTATCCTCTATATCTATGTCATTTGAACTTGGTATCAAAGTTCATATTTTTGCCAATTACTAGATTTAAACTACACATATACTAATGGGTTTTGAGAAGTAATAATGTGTGAACTCCACAGGGTGGTAGAATCAACTTGGATGCACAGATGGATAACTTTGCAAACACCAGGCAAGACATTATCTCAAGCATAGGTTTTCCAGCAGCAATGAAGCTTTTCGAAACGGCTCTCTACTCAATTACAATAGGCTCAAATGATTTCATCAACAATTACCTAACACCCGTGATCTCAACTGTTGAGCAAAAGTTGGTTTCTCCACAGATGTTTGTGGACTCTTTGATCTCTAGATATAGATTACAACTCACGGTATTATTTCACCCTTTTAACTACATAAACGTGGTGTTTTAGATAAGATAGCAGTATTGGACTAATAATCTGACAAGTAATTCTGTGTTTGATAGTGCAAAAGTGGTCCAGGGTAGATAATCCCTGGTGACCCGTTTGTCCTGCACATGTAGGATAGGCTTAGAGGGTGGTCCCCTGTCTCGCAAGTCGCGTAAAAGCAATAAGAATTCGAATACACCGCGTTTTATTGGGAAGGATCAAACCGTAAGAATGAATCCACATGGTTATCACCTTCGTTGGCCAGGTCTTCCAACCTTTTCACAGTTACAGTTCACTGCATCATTTATTAAAGAAAGTAAAGGGGCTTGAAAGCTTACCTTATTATTAGAGAAAGGAACCCTAGTTTTGGAATTTCCGCCCCAACCTAGGTTAGGGGTTAGATCGTAGCTTGCCGTTGAAAAACGTAATTGGCTACTGCGGGGCTCACTTTGCTCTTCAAGCTTCATCCTCTTTACTCTCTCTCTATTAAAAAAAAAAAAAGTCCTTTCTCCCTTTAATTAAAAAGATTGCTTTGAAGCCGTAGCTTGCTTGTTTTTGTCCTGGTGGAGGGAACATACACTGGGATTCTAGTATGCTAAAGACTAAAATACCCTCCTTGGGATAAGTTTACCAAGGGATAGTATGTCCTCCGTAATCTTATACATGAATCAAACATGGTTGATGTTGTATTGGATCTTCAAATTGTGCACGCGAAACGGTAAAAAAGATAAAAAGATTTTACTTCATCTTATAATCCTCTCTAATGAACAAGAATCATTACCTATTCTTTTCCACACTACAAGTTCAGGAGGCAAACACAGCCTAAAAGAACACTGCCAAAGAAAGTTTGGCTCGTTATAAACTGATCTGTAACGATTTTAAACATTTCTCAGAGACTATACAGTATGGGAGCTAGAAAGATTGTCGTGGCAAACGTTGGGCCAATCGGGTGTATTCCATACCAAAGAGAGATAAATCCTTCAGCAGGAGAGAACTGTGTTGCTTTCCCAAATGAGCTAGCCCAGTTGTACAACGCCCCGCTGAAAGACCTCGTAAACGAACTTAATACAAATCTCAAGGGAGCAACGTTCCTCTATGCAGATGTCTACCGTGTTGTTGATGATATCGTTCAAAACTACAAATCATACGGTGCGTTATATTGCGAGTTTGGAAAGTTATTTCATCCCTTGCTTAACTTTGCTGATCAAATTGGAGCTTGTTTTGTGTCACAGGTTTTGAGTGTGCAAATTCAGCATGTTGTTCCCTTGCTGGGAAATTCGGGGGTCTCGTACCGTGTGGTCCTCCATCTAAAGTCTGCCCGGACCGATCAAAGTACGTTTTTTGGGACCCTTACCATCCAACTGATGCCACTAATGTGATAATAGCAAGGCGATTGGTTGACGGTGATTCTAATGACATTTCTCCGGTGAATATCCGCTGCCTTATGGAATCTTGAACGTTGAAATTAGATTGAACTAATGATCTCATGATCTAATACATGACCTTATGATGAATATTCATCCCCTTATGAAGAGTAATATTTTCTTTTATCTTCCGTTTCTCAGTGATTTTGTTGGAGAATGATCTCATGAACTAATGGTCATCAAATATTTTGGCTGTGTGTTTGTGTGTGTTTTGCTGCGTGTGCACTGTAGGAAAATAATGTCAAAACTCTCCCTCTCCTAATGTAATTTTTTTACATGGTGTTAATTAACCATTTAGAATCTAAAATCATCATGACCTCATAAATGTAACATAAGGCGGAAATTAAAATAAATGTTTATGCCAGAATTTAAAACTATCATGATTCACAGATATAACATAAGGTATAAATTAAAATAATTAAGAACAGCGTATTTTAATGCATGAATGACTCTACAAGTTAATTTAAAACAATAATGATTTTATAAAAAACATCGTGCTAGAGCACATCAAAAACAAGAAATGTAGGTAGGAAAAAAGAAGTGCAAGACGAAGAAAAGAGTTCCACTAACAGACCTCAAAAACTACTAGTTTAGGGGGAATTATATGCCCCCAATTTTCTTCACTTTTCTAGCTTGTTTTTGAGCTCTCATCAACCCTTCAACATTCTTTCGTCAAGCTTTCTCTGTAATCCCTTGCTCCATTCCTACAGAAGGCCTTTACGAGTTTTGGATAGAGCACATCCATTTCTTTCTCGAAGCACTCCGACACTTCAATTCTATCTGAAGCCGAAAAGCCCATCTCACCATATTCACCGACGTAGACACGACCTTCTCTGTATGCCATGCATGCATTTAATATGAATACGTTGCGTTCACGAAAATGGCCCTTAACAAAACCCTCAAAATTCTTTGGGGGTTCAGGAAGCAAACATATATAGCATCCTTGAACACGATGACAAGAATGCCAAAAGTCCTTGCGTTCCCTGAAAAACCTTACTTCTTCTACTTGAAGAGGTCTTTGGAACATGTCCATGAAATAGGATTCTTTGATTTGCACAAGCTTTTGGAGGGATATTACAACTTGTAATACAGTCGATTGGTTGGGATTCCGAATCTCACATACATGGTTGTGCGAAACAGGCTCAAGTAGACACAAACAAATATCCCCCCTTTGTTCCATAATGTTCGTAAGATGATCAAATTCGTGACGACGGACAGTTGGATGAAGAAGAACTTGTGGAGGGCCTTTTGGGTAGTTGGGAGGATATGCTAAGTCGAAGAAGAAGAGACCGTCGTGGTAGGGTGTACCTGATACACCTACGACAGCTACTCGAAGGAGGTTGATTTTTCCTTTGTAGGCGCGCACGTAGATTGACTCGGGAAGGTTTTTCTTCAAAATATTCCACTCACGAAAGATCTTGTCCAAAACGTTACGATCAGATATATCAAATCTGTGATCACCAAAAAGATGATCAGAGTAATCCGATACTATATCAAATTGTTTAAAATCCTTAGTGGTAGCAGCATCAGTCCTTAAAGTTCCTTGATTTTCATGCATTTCTGAAATTTTTAAGAGAGAGATCACGTTAGTATATCTGCATATAAAGCAATAGCCGCATTGGGGATCTAAATTCAACATCTGAACTTGTAAAATCCATATCTACAATAAAATTGGACTTGACGAATTTTCTTGTGATCGGATTTGGTAGTGTTGCATTGCTGAAGATACATCTATTCGGATAGTCTACATCAATTCATAAATAAATCTCTCTCTCTCTCTCTCTCTCTCTCTCTCTCTCTCTCTCTATATATATATATATATATATATTGGAAAAAGTAAGAATCCATGAGATTGATTCTTTATGTATATCGATTTACCAGATCGATATACATAAAAGTATAGAATAAAATAACAAACTTAAATTCATATTCTTATACCACACGAGAGAATTGTCTTATTTAGTTTTGTGTTTTAACTTTATGCAAAGAGAGAAGGAACCCTACCTTTTTATATTTAACATCAACAACATAAACCCTAGGTTGTAAAAAGGAAACCTTAATTAACAAGGACTTCAATTTATGCACATAACGAACTTGAATGTGTATTTTTTTTTTTTTTCGGTCTACGCTCGTGAGTCAACTATTCCAATTGTGGGTTTTAACTATTTCAAGTTTCTTTGATACAGTTGCAAATTATTCAAAAAGTGAATGAATCAAATTACTAGCAAACATAGTCTATATTCTTCCGAGTAAGAATCAAGTAACGAACCTAGATACCAATGAAGTAACGAATCTAAATTCATATCTTTCGTCTTTACAATATACACACAATGAGTTGGCTTCTCTAGTTTTGTGTTTCAACTTCTGTTAAGAAAAAAGTTCCTTGACAGAGTTGTGAATTATGATGCAAAGAGGGAAGGAGCCTTTTTATATTTAACATGGACGACATAAAACCCTATGCTTTTAAGGGAAACCTAATTCAACAAGAACTCTAATCCTGGAAGTTCCCTATCTAGATTCAAGTGTTTTAAATCCTGGCATTTCGATTCAAGTGTGTCCACATTAAAAATCTAAAACACAAATACGAATTGAACCCTTGTTCTTAGACCGCACTAAAATATAACTCAATCTGACGAGAAAATAAAACCTAAGATTTGATAAAATTGTCAATAATGTGAGTTTGAAATTGAAATCGTAGTGAGTAGATATATAAGCATTCTGATTCGATTCAGTTCAATTTAGACGAAATTAGACTTTTTCGATTGAATTTACAAATCAAAACCGAACCAAGCTAATTTTATCGAATTTGAATTAATTTATTCAATTTCAGTCCCTCTTTTTATTCAATTTACTGGTTTGGCAGGCTATCACTAGCTGTCTAAGCTCAATTTAACAAAAAATTAAATTTTTTAATTCACAACAAAAACTAAGTCATGAATGAACCAAATTTATATGACTCATTCTAATTTATGTTCAGTTCGTTTTTAAGACCCTTAAAATTAAAACCAATTTAACATTTAAAAAATAAATAAAAAACCATCAATTCAATTTTTCTGTTAAAATTTTCAATTTTTACTTGTACATTAATAGCTAGTAGAATTAGTAGTGCCATTAACCATTATGAGATGAGCTCAACGTGGCGTAAGATGAGCTCAGGCAGCCAATCTTGTACACTCTTAAATGAAACGTAATGAAACCAATTTCTTATCTTTAAAAAGACTGTTACAGTCCCAATTTTTTTTTCCATAAAATCATCCTTAAATTCAAATTTCAGAATCAAGAATTGAGATTTATTTAAATTTAAAAGACTACTCATTCAAGTAAATCTACTTTATTCATTTTAAATTTTAAAAAATTTTCTTGAAAATTTTTCAAAAACCAAAACTTTTCCTTTAGAAGTGAAAATTTATTGTGTTGAATTTTGTTGAGTTGATATGGTTAGAGCTTAAGGCCCCGCTTGGATGGGGTTAAAAGTCCCCT
>JABCMJ010003228.1:0-11714 GCA_014822125.1 Arbutus unedo
CGCAGTTACTGGATAACATTAGCGACTTACACATATGCATGGCTAAGTTAATTATTCCAACTTATTGAAAGATGTAATTTAGTTTTCTGATACTTCCTGCAGATGGAAAAGGCTGTTGGAATATTAGATGAGATGTTGCTGGCAGGCATTTCCCCAGATGAGCATACATATACTACCATCATGCATGGCTATGCATCAGTTGGTGATACTGGAAAATCTTTTGAATATTTTACAAAACTGAAGAATGAGGGGTTGGAGATTGATGTGTGTGCATATGAGGCATTGCTTAAGGCATCTTGTAAGTCTGGCAGGATGCAAAGTGCTTTAGCAGTGACGAAAGAAATGAGTGCTCAAAAAATTCCAAGAAACACCTTTGTCTACAACATTTTGGTTGATGGGTATGGTATGTATCTACATGGGCTTGGATTGCTTTGCTGGCCTATTTGTTTTGTTAATTCTTCCTCTCTGTCTCTTTTAGTAGCTTGTATTTTTGTTCCCTTCATGTAGATGGGCACGAAGAGGTGATGTTTGGGAAGCTGCTGACTTGATCCAACAAATGAAACAAGAAGGGGTTCCACCAGACATCCATACTTCCACGTCTTTCACAAGTGCTTGTGGAAAAGCTGGAGATATGCCAGTATGCCTTCAGCTATTAGCGTAGTTTTCCTTTTACTTATACGATTGGCTATGCTACCAAGTTGGAATTACGGTTCTGTGGTTTGCACACATTTAGGATAAAAAAGCCCTAAAGTTTCGTCTTCTATGAGGTATAAAACTTTCAGCAGGCGTTTGAGGGTAAATCCTTCTGATATATTGGAATCTGGAGTTATATTCTTCTCCTATCATATATATTGATTGTTGAATACATTAGGCATATGTATTTCTTATTGTGTTTCTCTTTCCAAATATCGGTATCTTTTTTCATGATTTGATGGCTCCCCTTCTTAGACTACATTTGCATGATCTTGACATCCTAAAGATGGATTTGTTGCGTAAAATGCTATGGGACAATGAAATAAGTAATGTTGGAACAAGATTTTCATATTTTATAGACCAACAAGATTTACATTTTGGACGACCAACAAAAGCTCATTGTTTTTTTTTTTTTCAATTTTTTGTTCAATAATTATCTTGTATTATTGTTGCAGGCTCCACTTTTACCGGACTTTTCATCCTCCATGTTTTGTAGGATTTAAGGAATGGAAGCATTTTCATTCTAATTCAGTTGGCTACTATTCTGTTTCTTTTGCAGAGAGCAACGAAAACGATCAAAGAAATGCAAGCTGTTGGAGTGAAGCCAAATGTCAAAACCTACACCACACTTATACATGGGCGGGCCCGTGCATCTCTCCCAGAGAAGGCTTTAAGATGCTTCAAAGAGATGAAGATGGCTGGGTTGAAGCCAGACAACGCCGTATATCATTGTTTGATGACATCATTGCTATCAAGGGCTACTATGGCTGAAGAGTATATTTACTCAGGTATTCTTTCCTTATGTGGGGAGATGGTGCAATCTGGATTGACTGTCGATATGGGGACTGCAGTTCACTGATCGAAGTGTTTACGCAAGATTGAGAGGACAGGTGGAGAGATTACAGAAGCGCTGCAGAAGACCTTCCCTCCTGATTGGAACTCGTACGATACCACTGATGCAAACACAAATTTAGAAACTAATGAAAATGCCGTAGACATTCATGGCGATGATGGTGTTGATGACGATGATAGTGCACTATACTACACTGACAGTGATGGTGAAGATGATAATGAAGGAAAAGCTTATCTTGACCATAGAAGGGGGATTTACAAGTTTTGAGCATTGGTATGTTGTGGTCGGTCCCTGTGTCTGTAAATAGTGTCCCAGCTGCAATTTTCCAGTTAGGCTTTGTTAATCTGGTGAGTTTCTGTTGATTTCAAATGATTTTTCTATTAATGTTGAATATAAGGAAAGTGATTTTGTTGCAAATTTGTGGAAGCACCCATTTGCTGTCTTTAACATGATAGTCGAAATATTCTATGGAGCCTGTTAGTTCAAGTATTGGTGAGGCACTACTCCATTCTATTTGGATGAGCATAACTGAAAAATGCTTCTTATGCTACATATTATGACACAAACTATGTCTATTTGTCCATTCTATGCATTAACCTGCAGAATAGCGGGAAATGTCGTTTTTGATGCGTATCATGTTTCCGTTTCATTTGTTTCTTTCTTTCTGTTTTATGATAGGTAAACTGCCAATTGGCTAACATGTGAAGCAGAATTTCGACGTAGGGGGGAGTTTCATGTCATCAACAACTAGAAGCTGGATGACGCAAAATCTGAGTAAGCCTAACCTTTTTAATATAAGGTTAAAATGGGGTTTGTTGTAATCGTACATTTTTATAAATGTGTGGAATTTCAGTTTGCCCATACTAAAATTAACAAAATTACCTTCGTAAATGAACTTATACTACCAAATATCATTTGTGACTGATATTGATAATTGTAATGGAGTAAGCATACTTGAAATTTTAGTCAGAATTTATAGAGATGTAATCAAAGTAAATGATTTAAATGGAAAAATTCGTGTAAGCAGTACTAAGATGATATCCTAATCATAACCACAAAAGAAAGTCAAGATTATCTTTAAAGGGAATACTAGAGTCTTTACGTAAGACAGATAATTCGGTTATCAGTATGTTTTGGTGGGGAAAAGGTTAGGAAGGTGGGAAAATTCAGTTGGGTATTTGGAGTAGTTATCTACCCGTAGGCCTGTAGGCCCATGGGAATAAGGATCACCAGTTGATTTAACGAAGCTCTCTTTGTAACAACACTGGAGTGTTGCAATATCATTCCCTTTTTGGAGTGCACGCTCAAATGAAAATCACTTCACTAATGACTCTCTTCTCTTGGTTTGAAAAAAGGACTCTGGTCAATTTTGCTGAAAGGTAGGGACAACCTTCTTGATGGGCTTTAGATTGAAAGCTGCAAAGGTTTGAAAGTAAGAATTTGAGAAGATAGTTGGATGCAGTCTCAAAGGCCACGAGTTGTCCTAACCGAAGGCTAGGGACTGCCCTCTATCTATAATTGGGGAACTGATCAGCAGAAGGTCTCAATACTGGGATAGAGCTATTGCAAGATGGACAGACTCTTCAAAGAAGGTGGGTGTGTAGAGACATGCACCAACAGTCATTTAACAATTCCCGACAAGTCTTGGAGACTTATCTAGGTATATGTTCTATTGTTTTCAAATCGAACACGTATTAGACACGTGGGAGGACACACAGTCTATCACTTGGACACACAAAACACAAGTTGCGAATACTGAAAGAACCAATATATACTTACACCTGTTTATCCTTCCCCCCTTAGATTTTTAAAATTTAGGATATCTAGATATCAAAACATCCAATTTATTAATCTTTTTTTCTGTTAAAAAAAAGCCAATGCCTTTTTGTCACGTGGCTTTTCTAGTAGGTAGAACTTGGTAAAACAATTTCTTATATAACAAAATTTGAATATCATTGTACTGTTGAAACGTATAGAATGCGAAAATACGTAATTGGGAGTTGTGCCTTTGTCTGTATCGGATGCTAATACCCGTGGACATGCTTGGATACATGTTGGACACACCATGAGGCATGTCCTGTTTTTGATTTATTTAATCTGACACATGAAGAGCACATCTAGACGTTCGTTCGCTACCCATACACATATTCTTCAGAAATACCCTTAATTTTCAGGATTTAGGGTTTGTGTTAGTGAGTGTGTTAATTGGCAAGTGTGGAGGAGTGGTAGATTAATGTTATGTGTTTAGTGCAGAAAGTTCGCATTATCTTGAGAAGCTTAGTTACCTGGAACCTATAAATGGCGGATAAGTAGAAGTGAACCATGTGATTGACTCATTTTTATATGTTCTATTTGTTTTTAGTGTTTGATGATATCGCTCTTGCCTCCAATAGTTGTACTAGCGCTGCTACAATCCTTGTAGCATAAATATGTTATTGTTGTATAATGATAATGGAAGATCCCCAAAATATGTACCTAGGGTGTCAGAAAAAGTAGTTATCTAATTTACAAAAGAACGAAGGTAATTCTCTCTTATTATTGGGTTCAATGGTTTGCACGAAATGAGTTTAGAAATGATGAGTTTAAACGAATGGAGGTTGGAGATGACTATCATCCAATTTAAGTTGAACAACTTGAGGAGACCAAAATAGGAGATACTGTGGTAGAGAAGGAAAATGAAATTTGTGAAGAGGTTGAAGTTTACGGGAAAAAAATTGCGAAAATAAAAAATATCGAAGGATAGTTGTGAAAGAAGAGTGTCACGATGACAAAATTGAAGAGCTCAAAGTTTCTTTTATCTATACTTTGAAAGAGAACTTTTCCTAGTCATTTTTTTCCATCAAAGTGGTAGAGGCAGGAAAATAGGAAAGTGTTTTCTGATATGCTAGAGTAAGTAAACGATTCCAAGAGGCAAAGATAATTCCATAATGAAAATCAGTGGTACGTCCAAGTGGATAAATTTTTTGAGGATACTCACGTTATACTACACAAGTCTACGAAGATTTCTGACAATACCGCACAACAAAGGAGATAACCAATGCAAATTTTTGCTACTGAAGGTGAAGGATTCAAAACTGTGGCATCTTATCTAAATTCGCTGTGATGAATTAAGGCTAATGTGACAACTAAGAAGTAAGGGTAAGTAGTAACAAATAACTAGTAAAAGACAAAGTAGGGTTCAAAGTTCCAAATCAAATGAAATTAAGTACTAAACCTGTAAAATTTCAAAATCTATTTAAAATAATACTAGTTTGAGACTTATTATTTAGAAAATTTACTAAGTCAACCTGACAATTTATCGGAGTAGCCGATTAGTCACTGCCTAATTGCCAACTAACACCACAATGCCTAATGTACGCCCAAAATGCTTAAACTAATGCAAACTTAGAACTAACCTTTTGATGCTAGAGTAAAGCATTTAATTTCATTCTCTCAGACGCTTCTCTGGGTGCTCATTTTGTTTAACATTGTGAATATTGGATTCTCCTTTTCAGACGTTTATTTGTAAATGGAACAATAATGTTAGTGTTGAATAGTTTGATTTACATTGTTGGGCTCATTTCCTAGTAACTTAACCTTTTGTGGTACTTGGCAACTTGATACGTGAGTGTGATGTAGTATTAGGATTTGTGGTTAATGTTATTTATTTTTGTTTACAGGGTACTATAGAATTTAGGTTGTTTAGGGTCAACTAGGGTTTTGTTATGTATCACAAGCCACTGCGTTGTACTGTTTTGATCCCTTTATCCAGTAATATACAGATGTTTTTGGCTTCTCTCTTACAATATCTGTTAGGGGTCAGTACGCCTCTAACATTGTAAGTGTCATCCCAATAGTAAACCAATATTTGTCCAACAACATTCTACTTAACATGTTTTCCACAATCTATGTACTAAAATGTTCAGAAGTCTAATGGAATTGATCCACTTCCTAAGTAAAATGTATAAGCTTCTAGTTGACGCCCATGAGCTCAATTGGTGTAGCTACTACTTCTTTGGCACTCCGGCTTTCTGAACCTACATGCAATACATAGGTTGTACAACTCGCACCGAAGTCTAAATAATGAAACATGATTATCAACTCCAGCTTATCGGCATGTGCGTTTTGTTGGGAAGTGACAAACACGCTCAACGCTTACTAGTCTATTCGTCATGCAACATGTGATAAACTATTAGACACTCGCATTTACAATGATAAAGTCATTGTTTTTTGTCTGCTATCGTAATTATGACGGTTGCTAAAATCTCCATTTTGGATTCGAAGAGATGGGTGTATTTAATAAATGTTTAGTATCCAATAGACACGCATTAAACATCATTACTGTTCTATCTCCTTCGCCAGATTCTGGATTCGAAGAGATGGGTGTATTTAATAAATGTTTAGTATCCAATAGACACTCGTCAAACATCATTACTGTTTATCTCCTTTGCCAGATTTTATAGCCCATTACATTAAATTCTACCTCATCCCACTCCAAGTTAAATGCACGCATTCCAGATACTCCGTCCATTTGATTTTGTTGGTCCATTTTCACGAATCGTGCCTTGTCGGTAAAAGAAAAATTTGTTTTCGAGAGTAGCTTTTCAAATACTTTTAGGTATTTTGATTGATGAAACAAAATTTGCAAAAATACATTATTTAGTTGAATCCATTTAAAGGCACGACCATAAAAAATGACATAACTTATCTTTTTTAATCACGACAAGGCAATATACGCATACTCAACTCTTTCAACCTAGCTTTCCTATAAATTCAGGAGAAAGCTGATACTTATCAGTTATCATCCTTGTGTTCTTTCGGGAAATGGCCCTCAACCTACCTAATGGCCAAAAGATCCATGTGTTTCTTGAGAAAGGTTTAAGGGAGCAATACCCTAGTGGCTCTTGTGACGGAAGTCTTGCCAAAACTCCTGATCTTAATCTTCCTCCACCAGCTAATCTGAGTTTTCTTTGGGGCCATCCGGTGGACATGAAAACTGGTTTCAATGACGAGGTAAAAGTTTCGTTGTTTTGACAAGTTTGGTAACAATTGTTTTGTGAAAAGTTTGATCTCTCTTTTTTAGATCCTCTTTTATGCGTTTATCTTCTTCATTTCCAAAACTGTGGAATCTAGTACTAGAGCTAAAGATTTTGTCCAGGTATTCCTTTTGTGGGCGATGTCTAGAAATCTCTTACAAGGCAACTCATTATATGCTGAAATTTTGTTGCTGTGTTATTTTCATTTATACTGTTGATGTGCACAAGTTTTAAGTGATTGTAAGTTATTTGTGGTACTCTTTCATTAGTCTCTAGATGCAATCGCAATAAATGGGGAAGAATTGAAACTTGCATACATAAGCTATCTTTTATAATGATTGATTGAATACTTGCATGTGTGCGTGCAAATATCAAAGATAAAAAATCAGTAGCTGAAGATACTTGGTTTTCTATATGGGCATTTTTTTTTACTCAGAAAGAAAAATATGAAATAACTTGTAAGTTGTGCCTAATTATGCCTGCAGATTTGTGCTTAAGGTTGTAAACTAGGAAATTCGAACGAGCGATTGTATGGATCATCGATGTGATAGGACACCTGGTATATCCAAGCTAGTAAGGAGAAATGCAAGATGAACAATTGGAAAATTTGTTAATGAAGCCCATTGAATGTACTTGGAAGACATGGCTCCAGCCCCCATTGATCGTCGAAGAATATTATTGATTATTACTAACTTGCTTTCTTCATTGATTTTTGCAAGATTGACAGCTTGGTTACATAATTTGTTCAACTAGATCTTGCAATTCAGTAAAATGATTGACCAAGATGGGAAAATATCTATGGTCACGGCTGCACTATGCATTGGACTGTAAGCATTAATAATGAAGCTTTGGGTGTGAGCATTGCAGTTGTGATTAAACCTGATACAGTGGTTTTAGAAAGAAAGTCAATTTTGTTAATGTGTGAGAGATTTTCTTTGGAGATTTGTTGTTGTTTTTGTACATAAGCAGACGAGGGCAAAACATAGAGAAAAAGGAAAGTCCGCCATATGGGGCTCATTTACATGGAAAAATAGATGATATGATCCCCAGTACAGTGTCAGGAGTTTTGGAAGAGAAATCATAATCCACTATATTCATTCATGTAACTAAAGACAAACAATGGAGCCATTTCTTTCTTCTTTTGTATATTATTTGCAAACGATGTTGTTTTAGTTTGCATAACAAGACCACAAGTAAACTTTAGCTTCAATGCATGTAGGTACTTTAGACTTTATGTCTTGGGTTACGTAGGAGCAAATTGTAGCAATTCCCAAAGTAATGAGGAAGGTCCAGTAAAATTTGATAGGGAAGAGATACTTAAGCTTGACATGTTAATGTACAATTTAAGGTGACATTTACGGGATCTTGAGCAATGCACCATCCATTTGTCTAGTCCAAGATATGGCCCTTCTATTTTCTTGATCTCTTACGATCAAATGTATTTGTGTAGTTTCCTTTCAGAATATCTTTCTTTTGGCATGTTAACAAATGATGCATAATTCTTTGCGAGTTTTATATGTGGTCATTTTCTTAGTTTAGCCGTTGACTTAACTGTAGTTGGTTTTACTCGCCTAAGTGGCTAAATATTATCATCTGCACAGTTTTAAAATCCTACAAGGTATGGTTTGTGTTTGTGTATCTTTTGTAGGTTGAGGCAGCATGTTGTTTGCGCGATACTAGAAAGAGAAAAATTTCAGAAGTGGGAGCAAATCCCTGTGGAGGCACTTCGAATCCAGGGTTCAGTCTCGAATCTTCTAGTCAATACATGTCTCCAACAGCCCCATTTCTGCAGGCTCACATGTCCATGAAGCAAAATCCTGATACAAGTCTCTTTGGATGTGACATCGTGGAGGATTTGCCTTCATTGGTTTGCATGGGCTGTGTGCATTGCTATATGTACATCTTGGTGTCCAAGAGTGACACTAAATGTCCAAAATGCAAGAACATTGATTTGCTTGATGTCTCAGGCCTTAGCCACCCAATGACGAAGAAAGCGAAAGAAAACTAGCTTTCTTGAATGTTAGGGATGCGTCTAATAAGCTTCGTACCAATTAGAATGTTATGGGCTGTGCTTTTAGAGTTTTGTCTAATGAACTTTCTAGCTATTTAGATGTTTATGGGTTGTGCTTGTAAGTGTCTAATGACTTTCTAGCTATTTATGTGCCAAAATTTTTTTAGGTGGTGGGCCCCACCTAAGTGTGAGTGTGGTGTAAAACATGGTGTAAAAAATTGGTGTAAGAGTAGTGTTTTTGATTTATATGTTTATGGGTTGTGTTTTTAAGTTTGTGAAATGAACTTGAGGGTACCTTTTAAGCTATTAAAATGTTCATGGCTTGTGTTTTGTGTTTGTGCAATAACTTTTTATGTAATACCTTCCTAACTAGTACACTGGTTATGGAGTGCTTTTTTTCTTCTTCTGGGGATTCCGTCTTTTCAAGTGTCCTCTCTTTTTCATCTCATTACTGTTAAAGGAAGTACTGAGTTATTGTTTTTATTTTTATTTTTTTTGTGGAGAAAAGTATGTGATGGCTTCATTTAGTTAAGCTTTAGCTAAAATACTTTAGAGCTATTGAATGAGCTAAAGTTTTTATTTCATAGTACTAATGTAACAACTAAAAAGTAAGAGTAAGTAGTCACAAATAACTAGTCAAAAACAAAGGTTCAAAGTTCCAAATCAAATGAAATTAAGAAATTAACATGTAAAATTTTAAATTCTATTTAAAATAATACTAGTTTAAGACTTTTTTTTTAGAAAATTTACTAAGTCAACCCGACAATTAATCGGAGTAGTCAATTAGTCACCGCCTAATTGTGGATTAACAGCACAATGCCTAATGTACGCCCAAAATGTAAATTTGCAGCGTCGGCGGCTACTGGCAGACTTATAGAACACTTGCTTGGATTAATGCAAACTTAGAACTACCCTTAAATTGATGCTAGAGGAATGGGCAACAAGTTCTATGCTAAAGCATCTCATTTCATTCTCTCAGCCCTTCTTTGGCTGCAGATTTTGTTTACATTGTGAATATTGGATTCTCTTTTTCGGACGTTTATGTGTAAATGGAACAATAATGTTAGTGTTGAATAGTTTGATTTACATTGTTGGGTTCATTTCCTAACAACTTAACCTATCCTTTTGGGGTACTTGGTAACTTGATACGTGAACGTGATATAATATTAGGTTTTATGGTTAATGTTATTTATTTGTATTTACAAGGGTACTATAGAATTTAAGCTGTTTAGGGTCAACTCAGTTTCTGTTATGTATCGCAGGCCATTGTGTTGTATTGTTTAAATCGCTTTATCCAGTAATATACAGATATTTTTGGCTTCTCTTATAGGATCTGTTAGGGGTCAGTACACTTCTAATATCGTAAGTTTATTCCATCAGTAAATCAATATTTGTCCAACAACATTCTACTTAACATGTTTTCCACAATCTATGTACCAAAATGTTCTAAAGTCTAATGAACTGATTCATTTCCTAAGTGAAATTTAAGTTTCTAGTTGACGCCCATGAGTTCAATTGGTATAGTTACTATTTCTTTAGCGGTCAGGCTTTCTAAACCTACATGCAATACATAGGTCGGACAACTTGCACCGAAGTCTAAATTACTTCTTTACATATAATAAAGGGAGGTGATATGTTTACTATTCATAACTTTGGTCCTTGGTTTTGGTCCATTATTTTGGTCCTTGATTTTTAGATATAATAATAATAATAAATAATAATAATAATAATCTTTACATATAATAAAAGAGAAGTGGTGTGTTTACTATTTATTACTTTCGTTCAAGTAATTTTCATTTCGTCATTTAAAATTACTTTTATGTCCTTAAATTATTTTTATTTTTCTGTGACCATGTGGCAAGGTAATAAATATAAAGCTCATGTATCCATGTGCACTTTGTCTTTAATTGTCCTTTCTTTTTTCCCTTTTTGTTTTAAGTCTTTCTCTTTGTTTGATCAACAAATTACCTTTCTCTAAGATTCCGGAGGCTCATAGTGAGATCTTCAATTGGGGCCCTTTGTATATTTTGTGCAAAAAATATGCATAATAAAAAATCTCCATAAAAAAATTATTACACAAACGTTATCATTCCGAAAACATATAAACTTTTAATTACTCCAAAATAAATAATCATTTTAATAAATTAAAATGTATCACGAATATTTTTCTTATCACATGTTTAGTTGTAAACGTATTAATTAAGTTTTCATAATCATGCTTTTTCACCATAGTCTTTTCAATGAATAATTTGACTACTCCATTCAATATTTGTTGGGACATGATTGAAGGAAGATAAATTTTGATAAATTTAAACTTTGAAAACCTTTTTTTAGACTTGTTTGGTTCCATTTTTGTGTAAAAACAAGTTTAAAATTAAAAAATTTATTTTAATATACTAAAGTGAACGAAATATTTGGGGTCCCTACTTTCAGTATTTTTAAAGGGTTCAAAACGATGGATTCCTCGACCTATGCCCAGAGCTGGCTCTGCGATTGATCCGTCAAAACTCAACGCCAACTTCCTTAAATCCAGCACGATTGCCACATGCAGCAGCATCTTCACAACGACAACCGCGGGAGAAGTCGCCTGCGTCCCGGCCACCACCGTCAATGGGTTGAAATTTTTCGTACACTTGTAAGGATTCGACATTCTGATATTAAACAGGCCAAAATTTCCACATATGACATACACTCTACAGAGATTATTTGGCTTTGACCAAAACATGTTTCAATTCTACGAATGCGGATGTCACGCCCTGAATTTTTAAATTAATAAATATATATAATTAAAACAGATGTCCTCATAAGTCTCACCAATAACCCAAAAGCCCCTTTAATCATAAGCCAAGATGTTTCACGTTCTTACAGTTTTACAAAGGTTAGATTCAAAATATTACTTTAGAGTTAGGACATTCAAGTCAACTAGAGTTACACTACATTTTTTTTCAAAAAGAATAGATACAAGATGTCAAATAACTCCACGGATGCAGCTCATAGAATGTCATGCAAAAATTCAAGCACTCCATGCAAATCTAACCTGCTTATGCTTTATTTGAGTCTGGCTCATAATATACATTTGTGTTGAAATTTGTTGTGAGCAACTTGATAGGAAAGATTAACCATTAGGTTACTAGTTGTTTGC
>JABCMJ010003230.1:0-10031 GCA_014822125.1 Arbutus unedo
CTTCAGGCTGTTCCATATATATCTCTTCGTCCAGATCACCATTCAAGAATGCAGTCTTGACATCCATCTGATGGATTTCAAGATTATACAATGCTGCAATGGCAATAAGAATTCATATAGATGTGATTCTAGTTATTAGTGAGTATGTGTCAAAGTAAGAAAGCCTTTTTTTCTGCCTGTAACCCTTAACTACAAGTCTGGCCTTGTACTTATCAATTGAACCATCTTCTTTTAATTTCTTTTTGAATATCTATTTGTATCCAAGAGGTTTACTACTTGATGGAAGATCCACTAGTTCTTATGTATGGTTTTGCATAATGGATTCAATCTCACTATTAACAGCGTCCTTCCATAGAGGTACTTCAGGATTGTACATTGCTTCCTTAAAAGTTCAAGGTTCATTTTCTAACAAATATGTTAGAAAATTTGGTCTAAATGATTTTGAAGTTCTAGCCCGTTACTACGTCTAGATTCTTCATTATCTTCAGCTGCAATATCTTGATGACTACTTAAAAGTAACATTAATAGTCCTTTTGGATTAAGTAGCCTCGTGTCGAAGCCTGTAAGGAAATACATCTTCAAAGAAATATGCATTCCTAAATTCAATGATAGTATTTTCATGCATATCTGAGATTTTTGAGTTGTGTATCAAAAATCTATATGCACTACTATGCTCAGCATATCCTATGAATATGCAATCTACAGTTTTTGGTCCTATCTTCACTTATTTAGATGTCGGGACTGCTACTTTCGCTAGACACCTCCACACTTTTAAGAATTTATAGGTAGGTATTCGATCTTTCCACAATTCATATGGTGTGTTATTGATTTTCTTCCAGGGTATCTTATTAAGAATATAGTTCACAGAAAGCACTGTTTCTCCCCACATGTTCTATGATAATTCAGAACTGATCAACGTAGCACTAAATATTTCTTTCAATGTTCTATTTTTGCATTCAGTAACACCATTATGTTGAGGAGAACAAGGAGTGGTGGTTTAATGTATGGTGCCATGTTCTTTACAAAATTCACCAAAATGTGCATCATACTCGCCACCCCTATTGCTCCTTACTACCTTGATTGTTTTGCTAAG
The DNA here is from genome assembly GCA_014822125.1 of Arbutus unedo. Taxonomy (NCBI): domain Eukaryota; kingdom Viridiplantae; phylum Streptophyta; class Magnoliopsida; order Ericales; family Ericaceae; genus Arbutus; species Arbutus unedo. The sequence continues at coordinate 1,094 of JABCMJ010003230.1, forward strand.
TTGATTTTCAACTTCATTCTCATAAACTTTGAACATTTTCAAAGTTTCATCCTTACTTCTTAGCAAGTACACATGACAATATTGAGTATTATCATCGATAAAAGTAATAAAATACTTTTTATCACCTCTTGTTTGGATTGATTTGAAGTCACAAATGTCAGTATGCACTAAGTCTAAAGATTTAGTATTTCTATGTATAGACTAAAAAGAAGTTCTTGTTAATTTTGGTTCAATACAAACTTCAAATTTATAATTTGGATCAATGTTAAACTTAACATTCCAAACTTATTAATTTTCTTAAAGTTTCAAAATTCACATGTCCTATACCATGCCAAATATTAGAAGGCTTAACGATATAAGTAGAAGATGTGATATTTTTATTTATAACTACAATCGGTACAATAGTCATTATATTTAGTTTAAAGAGCTCATTGCTCATGTACCATTTTTCTACTACACCCCACTTTTAGTGAGTATAAACTTATCAGACTCAAATACTAGCCTAAATTCATTCTTGCTCAACAAAGATCCAAAGACTAAGTTTTTACAGATGCCCGGAACATGCAACACATTATTGAGAGTGAGTTTCTTTCTCGAAGTCATCTTGAGTATCACTTTTCGTTTGCCTTCGACTTTTGAAGTAGAAGAGTTATACATAAATAGTTTCTCTCTATTGTTCACCTCGTTGTAGGAGGAGAACATCTTCCTTTCAAAACATATGTGTCGGATAGCGCCAATGTTCCCACCAAATTCACTTTAGATACAACTGCTGAAAGATGCAAGTCTTCAACATTGTTAGAGAGAGTCTCCACTTCGGTCACATTGGCTTGTGCAAGTTTCTTGTGAGCATTTTCATCCTTTGGCTTACTACGGTAGTTCGTTGCACAGTGTCCTTATTTGTCACACTTGAAGCACTTCTTCTGGAACTTGTATTTCTTCTTTTCTCTACTTTTCGAGCATTGACTTGAATCTTGGCCAAAATGCTTCATTTTCTTGGATGTTCCTCCTTGTTCCACCGCATGGCCTTAGCCATCATTGGATTTTTGCCGATCTTTTTGTTAGAAATACGGTTATTCTCTTCAATTCTCAACCGAACTATCAATTCTTCGAATTTCAACTCATTTGCGCTTGTGTTTTAATCGCTGCAACCTAAAAAGATTCACAGAGAGACATACATTTGGCATGAATTTCATGGAGAATGAGTTGGATTTCTTGAACTTGACTGATCACTATTTTAGAGTCACTCATCATATAGTCCAGAAATTTACCGACCACGAATTTCTTTGAACTGACATCTTCTGTCTTGTATTTTGTATCCAAAAAATCCCAGAATTCTTTGGCAGTCTTGAGTGGATTGTAAACATTGTATAATGTGTTATCCAACCCATAAAGGATATAGTTCAAACATAAGAAGTCAGCATACTGCCAAGCATCCACCGTTGCAACGCTCTATGCATCGGTATTACTTTCCATCAAATTAGGAACCTCTTCACGAAGAAATCTCGTAAGGTTGAGAGTTGTAAGATAGAACAATATTTTTTGCTGCGATCTCTTTATTCCGTTCTATTGAACTTCTCGGGTTTCACCCTGTGATTCATAGGAACTGCAGTCGGTATCACAACTGCCACAGTTTGTATATTATAAATAACGGGTGTAGGATTGCTGCACTTCTGTCATCTAAATGTAAAAACAAATTGCAAAAGTAGAACATAATGTATGAAAAATTCTGTTTTAAAAAATAGATTGTGTAAAATAATATTCTGTATAAAAAAAAAGAATGTTGCAAAAAATTCTATTTAACAAAATAGAATGTAACAAAAAAAAAACAAATTTTAGAAAAACAGTCACAAAAATAAATTGTAAAATTGTATTTAAAAATTCTGTCTAGAACAGATTTTATAATAGTTTATAACTTGTCTTAAGATTGTTAGGCAGAGTATTAATAATCTGTTATTTCAGTGACCAAGCAATTGGCGGACGAGTCGGTAGAATACAAATATTTACTGATCGAGATTTGTGTTTGACATAACTCCTTAAGACAAATTACGCCCTTGCCACGGTGCTACGTGATATAGTGACGCCTGTCTCCTAGGATGCAACGGTCAACATTGTAGTAGTAGTACTGCAAACTACAAGTCTGTTGAACTAGAAAGATGTATCGCAATCTCTCTCTCGAAGTGAAACAATGCAGCAATATGGTATGGAATGCAAAAGGTAGTAGGAACACGAAATTTGTAGATGATGAAATGGTGTGTGAAGACTTTAATTTATAGGCAATGGAAAGGTGCAACTTAGCCCAAGAGTTGCACTAGTTTGGTTCGAAAAAGTAAGCCGGTTCAGTTGGGTGTGTTGGTTCAGTTGAAAGGTCACAGCTGTTGGGAATTCGGTTGGGTCACGCAGGCCAGAAATGGATGGGTTAGTCGGAACAGGTTAACCAAATCCAATAAATAAAATTCTAACAAGAAATTAATTTAATCCGATCACAGCACGGTAAGGACGACCGTCTGCATGTGGTAGTTTGGGCCAAAACTCATGCTACCTAAGTCCTTCCTCATTCACAAAAGTGAGGTGCCCCTTGGGAACCAAACTCTTAACCAATGTCAAGCTATATAAGCTACTTGAAAGTTTCACATTTTTCTTATGTGGGACTAACATTATTTTTATCCAAAATTTCCAAACTTTGAAGTCTACTTTAGATTCAATTTCTAATTCACATATAAATGATTTTTTTTAACCAAATATACAATCTTAAGCTCCATGCGTATGTAAACACATTGTCACTTAGATCCACACATAAAAATATGTGGGACCCACTTTTATTTTAGTTCAAACTTAACTAAAATTATGTTTTCGCAAACTATTTTGCAACAAAATCCAAATCACTTCAATCAAGCTTCCAAACTCCGAATTCAAGGTAAAATAATCTCTTCCTATTATTTAATTTATTTTTAGATTCATTCCATGAACTTCACAAAGCTGCAATGGAGGAAAACCAGAAAAATTGTCCGGACAAGACGAAGCTCAACCGGTTGAAACTATCCTTAAACCGGTACAAAACTATTATGCTTTATTTTTTAACTTCACGTTCTTCCAGTACAAACCCTCTTTCATTTGGTAGAAAAACCTACTATATTGAAGTTCCATTTTCAACCAGTAAAGATCTATTTTCAGCCGGTTCAAAATGTTATTGCCAGGAATCTTGGTTTCCATTTTTAACTGATAGAAACACCCTTGCTACTGATACAAAAGTCTACTGTTTCAATTTTGATACTTGTTAATATCTCGAACATAGAACCCATGATATGTTGTTCTTGTGCGCTTGAATGACAATTTTCACCACGATTAGAATTACTCGTAAACATTACTGAATTTCATTATTAGGATGTGATGTTTTATACTAGGTTGCACCTTTAAGCCAAACCTTGTTCCGAATCTATGTCAAACCTCAAGACACAAACACATCACATTCATGTTTATGTGCTTACTTGTACTTCAAATTACCATTATGATTTGTTAACTTGATTGATCATGAAAACACTTCAGATTTATGAAATATGGTTTGACTTGGACTTAGGGTCTTTCAATACACATCAAACGTTTATGCATGAGAACATAGTCCCAAGGACTTAAACTTTGAGGTTGATCCCTTGATATTATGGCTTGTATTTACAATGTGTTGATTCGTATTATGACTTGAACTAACCTATTGACTTGAGCCATATGGTGTCTTGAGCCGAGTTATGTTCTTGAGCTGTATCGTGTTCACTTTTACAAACTCTAGTTATAGTAGAAGTGTAGTTTAGGATATATTTTGATGTTCGTACATGACGTACGGGAAACGTAACATTTGGGAATATAACGATTGAGAACATGAAGAACGGAACTAACAATTGCAAACCATAGCGATTGGGAGCACTTGTCAAGTATAAGGATTGGGATCATAATGAACGGAAACATCGAGAATATGAGAGTTAATGATTCAATGGCGTAGTAATTAACACACTCAATTGATGTTCTACGACGTGGTTATTAGCATGGTAACAGTTTGCTTTGGAAGGTATTGTTTGTTGAATACACTTGGGGATGTACAGTCGGACTTGGATTAGCTCATTGACAACAACTTTTTACTTCATTTAATTCTCACTGTTTTGTATATCACTTTTCATATAGTTGTGCATTCATTCATTGTTATCGTACATAAATTGGGATATCAAGGAAAGAATTTTTTATCGAGTTTTATCACTTATGGTGCTATATTTTGCTCTTGATATTTCACGCTAGGTTGCGAAGACGAGGTGAAGACCTGGTGTACTTAGCTAATGACAACCACAACAAAAGACTTCGCAGAGCCATGGTTCACTTAGAATAGGATAGTGCTCTGAAATCCTAATGTAAAATCTTTTGTAAAAAAAAATTCTCTTTGAATGGACTTTATTGGAATTTCAATATTTTGTAAACACAAACATGTACTTTTTTTATTTATAAAATGAAAAATTGGAATTTAAAAATGTCTTTTTTGCAATTAAATTAGGGGTTATATGGTGTGGGTATGCAAGAAACGACACTTAGGAAGTCTATTTGGCTGAATGTTACCGCTCGGAAGCAAAAACTGGAACTTGCTCGAACTAGAGGGGGTGAAAGTGAATTTCACCAAAATTTATTTTTTGGAGTGCGGGAATATAAAATTTCTTTGGCTTCGTTTCATCAAAATTTATTTCTTCTTTCGGCTTTTGGTACTTCTCTTGGTTTTTTTTTTTTTCCCTTTGTTGAGAATGAAAGCTGAAAGTGGCAAATGATTAACTAGACCGACGTGGTCTAAAGATAATGAAATTTACTTTAAAGATAAAATCCATTCAGGGTTGCATCAAAATCCAAGTTTAAATAATGGATAAAATCTCCATTCACGGATATTGAAATTTCAGAGAAAGGAGTGAAAGTCAATTATGGGTCCAATTTGGTTTACATTTTTTAACGCAGATTATATATTCATTAGATATATAACCTCATCAAGTACGGGATGTAATATCATGTGGCATGTATGATTAATACGATCACTATAAATCTGATAGTTTCATGCATGTACTACAATAATATTATATATCTTTCTCATGTGATTCTTATATGACATCTTAAAATAAAAACCATCATGCTCTCACTTAACCATCACACATATGAAGAGTGTCCCAAGCTGAGGAGGGAGTGAATGTCGATCAAAATCAAGGACAAAGGAATAATGAAAATCAGGCAATCAGGTTGGGTGCAAGTGCGAATCGCCAAGGAAACCAAGTGAACCAAAATTATGTATTTTTGCTGCTTTATACTCTGTTCTATAATGTGATTATTATATCTGTCAAATTGTATGCTTTTTGGGTTAGTGTTTCAGGTATATTTTTCACTGAGTATTATGTATGTACTTATGGAGCAATTGCTCTACTCCTGACATTCATGTCAGATGAAGAAGTGTAGGAAGAAAGACCACTCGAGCTGGAAGAGTTGGGCTTCGATGTTGGAAGCTACGACAACACATGGATACCGTACCTGTAGAAGCTCTGTTCTTCATTTAAATTCATAGTGTAAACCCAAAAGGGGTAATTTAGTAATTTTGTCAAACCTGTCAACAATGTTTTAAATTCATATTCCATATTTATAAATTTATATTTTAATCATGTTTAAATGGCATTAAAAAGTTTTAATTAATGTTCCGATAAATCGGGGCGTTACAACCTAGTATCAGAGCTTTAGGTTTGACCACCCCTGCGACCTTGAGTAGAATGGGTAGATCACATATTTCGAGTGTTTTTCTTACCATTAATTAGACTTTTCAGTTTTAGTTATGTGCGCTATTATTGTAAGTCTAACATATAATTACGCTTTTGTTATTAGATGTCAAATGCTGAATCGGAGAATCATGTTGATCTCGACATCAATGGCATAATGGATGATTGGTTGCTTGATCCCGAGGAGGATCTAGTGCCACAAGAGAATCAGGAAGAAGAAATAGGGGAAAATGAGACTCTACTACCTGCCCCGACTCACCATGGTCCACCACCAGGCTTAGCTCTAGCTGGGTGGGAGGACTTAGCAGCTCTAGATCAACAACCAGTTACTGAGCCCCATGAGGAGGAGGCAGAAGAGGAGGAAGATGCTGATAGCGAGGTGGAGCAGCCACCAACACCCCCACCAAAGAGGTAGAAGATCGGCCATTCAGAGTGGGAGACATGGCGTCGCAACCCTAGTTATCCACCTGGCACTTTGGTTTACATCATACTCACACCAGCGGTCCGATGCCAATGGAAGGCAGTATATGGTCCTTATTACTTCGGGCCTATGATGATTTTGACCTGCTATATGAGGAAGTACAAACTGGATGTGCCTCATGGTTTTGAGCAGATACGAGGAAACATCGTACCTACTCACTTGGTTCAAACTCAAAAACCTTACGACGAACATAGGATCGTCTCGCCAGATGATGACATTGACATTTCAGATCTGCAGACCCACACCGAGGTACCTTTTGCCGTGACAGACATGGCCACCCGTCGAAACGAGTGGCTGACCCAGAGCTTATACTGTCGAGTCAAATGGAGGTGCTATGGGAAGGTCGAAAAGACTTGGGAGGAAGAGTGGAGGCTGTGTGATGAGTATCTAGAGCTTTCCTGAGAGGAGTGAAGGTGTAGGAGTAATTGGAGCGAGTAAGACACGCAGCGGTGAGATAACACAGAATAGGTAGAGAACACAACTGTATTTAGTTGTTGTTTTATTTTTTATTCATGATTGTTACACAGTATTTATCATTTTTAATGAAAAAGAGTATTTTTCATATATGTTTGACTTCAAACTTGTATTTTGACATGTAATAGACTAACCAACCCCTTTAATTAGAACTCAAAATTTGAACAGAATGGAAATTCATAACGACATGAATGAAAACGACAATGGGGGACATGTTGATAATGAGCTTCTGGTCAACGATACAAACGTTGGAACCAAGAATGCACCCCCACTGCCACCTCCAATTAACCCACCGACGAGTATTTTGCTGAATGTTTTGCTCAGGCCTGGACAGATCGCCCAATTGTTGCAAGCATTTGCTGCTGCACAACCCACACCACCCCCACCACCGCAGATGCCAACACCTCAACCTCAAATGCCGACACCACCACCTCCACCGATGCCAAATGCACCCCACCCCAAATGCCATATTCACCCTACTATCAGATGTCACAATATCCTCACATGTCGTATTCGATGCCATACCCACCACCACCAATGCAATATCAACCCCCCAGAGCTCCAACGACCCGGAGCATGCTATTGGCGGAATTCTATAGACGTCAACCTCCAATTTTCAATGGCAAATCTAACCCTGTTGTTGCTGAGATATGGCTTAAGAAAATCAAAAAACTATTTAGTACTATGGAAATTGTAGAAAACAGAGATTGGATAGCCATGGCCACCCATCATTTGCAAGGCGAAGCAGACTATTGGTGGGATGTCATGAAAACTACCAACGACACTGAAACCATGACTTGGAGTCAGTTCAAGGATTTGTTTATGGAAAAGTACTTCCCAACACCTGTGAAGCAGGCCATGTTGCAATAGTTTATGGAGTTGAAACAAGGAGCTATGAGCATTGCTTAGTACGTTGCAAAATTTAAAGAATTGTCTCGACATGCAACTGCTATAGTGCAATAGATGAAGCACGGGCTCGCAGGTTTGAATGGGATCTAAGACCTGCCATTAGGAAAAATGTGATGTCTCAGAGGGGCAGAACTTATGCTTTGGTTGTGAGCAATGCGCTCATGTTGAAAAGAGAGGCACTTGATTCCCGACAACATTGGGAACAACGCAAGAAGGCAATTCAAGGGTCAGGGGAACCTATTCGAACAAGCAACAACAACAACAGGGGTTTTGTTCAGAACAAACCCTATACCCAAAATCCACCAAGAACCCAACAACCCAATCCAAGCCAAACCAGAACTTACCCACCTCAGAATAACAATCCAGGTCAGAACCAAGGACCCACAAGGAACATGGTTGATGTCACTTGTTTTAACTGCAATCAAAAGGGCCATATGAGGAGAGAATGCCCACATCCCCCCAAGCAACAGAGTCAGCCAATTAGAACAGGAAGCAATAGCGGGCCACTTGCTGGACAAAACAAACAGACTAACTGGCAGTCCCGCCAGAATCAAAACAATAATCAGCATCAAGTATTTGGAGGGCGAATTTTCGCCTTGCAAGGACAGGAAGAAGAAATTGATCCTACAGTGATTCAAGGTACTTTGATCTTATTCAGTACATGTGTGCAAACTCTATTTGATTCGGGTGCTTCGCACTCATTTATATCTGCTATATGTGCTGAAAACTGCTATGCATGTAACTTCATCATTAGGAGAACAAGTTTCTATTGGTAAAATCTGTACATCATGTGAAATGGAGGTTAATGAACTACGATTGACCGGTGATCTACGGATTATCGATATCACAGAGCTGTCATCGACTGTCATGAGAAGACAGTGACAGCATATTTGCCTGACGGAACCTAGTTTAAGAGTTTAAGGGTGATAGGCAGGAACCAGCTTCTACGACACAATCCAAATGGCATAATCAGTTGACAGGATGGTTAGCAAGTCTGAAGTTGGACAAAACTGACCGAAAATACTTGGGGTTACCAAGGGTGGTATGTGAGTTTGCTGATGTGTTTCTCGAAGAGCTATTGGGATTACCACCAAATCGAGAATTGGATTTTACTATCGAGTTGCAACTCAGAACTGCACCGATATCCATGGCACCTTATCGGATGGCACCAGCTGAGTTGCTAGAGTTAAAGACGCAACTTCAGGAACTTCTTGATAAGGGCTATATCCGACCAAGTGTATCGCCATGGGGGGCACCGGCGTTATTTGTGAAGAAGAAAGAAGGTACATTGAGGATG
>JABCMJ010003248.1:0-27280 GCA_014822125.1 Arbutus unedo
TTTATTAAACGAGAATCAGTTTTGAATACATCTTTTGATTAAATTATTTTTCATTGAATTATTTTCCGATCAAGATTCTCTGGCCTGAATTCTTGATTGAGTTATAAAAGGGAAGATATTGTTACCTAAAATCTAGGATGGAAGGATTCCACGGATCTAGCCTACTTTCTTAATCCATTAGTTTCCTATCTTAGTTTAATTTGCAGCTTTAGATATTACTCAACCAACCAAATCAAAGGTTAGCGTCCGAAACGCTACAACTCCAAGTCTCGTGATTCACGTTCCTGCTGTTCTTTGTGGATCGATACTCTGTCTTGCAGCTTTATTGGTTTTCTACATTCTAGAGGCAAAGATCAGTTTTGACATAATTAAAATATTGATTTGGCCGGCGCATCAGCGATACTTTTGCTGGTCGATCATAGGCCAATAATGTCAATATCTTCTCAGAGCCATCTCATCTTAACTCTAGATTGGTGGGCTCCACACAATCCTTCATGTATCTCCGTCATAACTCTGAAAGCTTCTACTTGGTCCAAGCATCTCAAGAGCAATCCATCTAAACCCCTTTTGTACAACACACCATCATATATGATGTAATTTAGAGATCTCATTCTAGTGGCTTTGTCATCTTTTTCACTAGGCTAGGTTAAATAGTCTGCCAAGGGTTGTCTCTAATTGTGGATGGGTGTCTATCCCATTTATGTCTTTACACCTTTCCATCTTTGAAGGCGAAGACAGATTTTTGGTAAGTTAATTTATTTAAGTGCATATCACTATGCTCAAGAACTTTATACCCCAAAGCCATTTGAGCTACTTCATTAGCTTCTTCATTCATAAAACAAGAAATGAAAGTGAGATAAATCATGTAGAATTTCTTGTGTAATTCCTTAATATGCTCCCAATATGGAAGTAAGAAAGGACTAAAACATTGGAAATCCATATTTGCTTGCTTGGTCACCAATTGAAAATCTCCAAATACCTCCAAAACAGTGACATATAGATCTAGGAGAATCTCTAGACCCATAATCAAAGCTTTATATTCTACTTGATTGTTCGAACATTCTCCTTCATTGATTCGAAAACTATATGGTTTTGATTCCATTCAGGATTTGAATTACTATTCATATCCCAACCATTTGCATGGCCTTCGAACCATCAAACCACATGGCCCAAGGTGGAACATCCACCAAGTCAATTTTTAGTGATTCATGCATTTCGAATGCATTTGGGTGGTCTGCAAGGAAGTTAGCCAATACTTGGCATTTGATGGACTTTTAAGGCACATATTGTAATGTCTCATGTAGACCACTGGCCCAATAGCTTGTTGGTGCTTAACCACATAGCTCAAAATACTTAAGTCCAAGTTATGAGTAATCATTTAAATGGTTCTTTATATACCCAAGATCACTTATGTAGACTTCTGATATGGGATAAGATGTCACAATCTTTCCATCTTCAAGACTAGCACCCTTGGGAGGCGTTGAATACTAGAGTCACCACGGTATTTCACAGGTTTGTTTCCTAGTGACCATAGTCATCACAATACTTTACGGGTCTTTTTCCTAGTGGCCACGCAAATTTTTGGCCGCACTCGATCGTGTACACGGGTTGTTATGATACCATCTATAACATTTCATATAGATCACTAGCACAATAACTTGTTAGAGCCTAACCACATAGCCCAAAATGCTTAAACCCAAGTTATTGGTAGTAGTTTACATGGTTCCTTATATATATAAAATCACCTATGTAGACTTTCGATGTCGGACGGGATCTCACATTCCACTATAATATTCTTTTCTGTCCATATCCCCTTTAAGCATTAGTGATAGCTCGATGGGACCACCACGTATTTATGGATCCACGCCCTCCTCAGCAGTGGCAGACAGCATCGAATTGAGTCATCACTCTTTACTATTCATTCATTATCACTTTCGTCTCAATTTCTTCTTATTGTGTAGATTTATTAATTAACTTAAATAACAAAAAATTATTTGGTGATGCACGGGCATTGCAACGAATTCCATATACATTTTTTTCACACATATGGCGTGAGTATAAATTTTTCATAAATGTGTGATAAAAAAAAGGGACTAAAAACACTTGAGGTGGTGTTTCAGAAGCACTGAATGATGTCTCAGAAACAAAAAATACGTACGCATTAAAAAAAATTTAGAATGGGGGTGGCACCAGCCACCTCCCCCCTCCACTATGGTCGGCCCCTCCTCCTCAAGATAATGTGGTAGTTTGTCTGCGTGTCGATTACACGAACTTTGTGGCTACTCTTATTTCACCGACTGTGAGGTCTACCACGATGTACCCCAAGGACTCTTACTTGTCCCCTCTGAAATTAGTAATGGTGATGGCGGTGTTGACCATGTGGCTGTCAAAGATTCTTGCTTTTCGAAAGGCAGCGAGGAGCATGATGTTAATGAATGCATAGCCATCAAGGAAGGCGCGCTCCAGCTCCACGTTGTTAATGTAAGTTGTGACGTACAAATGACGGTTGTGAAAGAAAGTCACCTTTTGGTCGTTGTTAGAGAAACTGATGGTGTTTGCTCACTGGTGTACTAGTCCTGCCATCAAGTCATTCTCATCCACGCATGCTTGCTGGTGCACCTTCACAATGTCCATCACAACTTTGGTAATATATGTTCGTGCGGTGGTATCAAGGCCTAGTCCGTTGAAGAATGCCTTGAACTTTGTGGAGTTTTGAGGGATTTTTACCACTGCATTTGGTTCTAGTAATGTTGCATGCGTCTCGTAGCTGTCTATTTCTTCGAGATGGTCATAATGGGAGACCATGAGAGCCTCTTGTTCTAGGATATTGTGTTTCATGGACGTGTCTCTGTTTTCCTTTATCTTTAGTTTGTTTGGGCTTGCTTTCTATTGAAGATCCTCCTGAGGGTCCAACGTTTGCTTGTTTGATGCTTGGTGTGTTTATAGTTCACGTAATAGTTTGGACTACCACGGTCTTTTCTCGTTGGCATGTGGTCAACATCGGGGAGTTTTAGTTCCCGGTCAACCACTCATCCTTTCACTAGTGCTTTTACTTCTTCAATATTGCAAGGGGAGTCTGGAGTGAGCTTGTAGCAGAAGTAGCAGCAAAGACTGATTAGGTCCAGGAAGGAGTGCCAATTGTCGCATGTAGGAGTGATAGTGGCCCGAAGGTTGCGTGCAACTTCATAATGGGCAAAAAAAATATGGGAAGGCCAATGTTGATCAAGTGGACACGGTATTCTTGGATGATGCCTTCATCGCAGATCCTGACCAGGTGAGACTCGTCCACTAGCCTGTGGCAGTCCATTGCTCGGTCTTGGAATAGGTTGATGAAGTCGAGGATATCCTTGTAGTAGCTTTGGCTTTCCTAGACAAGAGGTAGGGTTTTAACTTTCTCTCGTATCTGGAAGAACTTCATGTAAAACTTGTTCACCGTATCCTCCAAAGTGAGTATTTAATATTGGGTCAGGTTGACATACCAAGTGTTAGCTCAGTTAGTGAGGGATTTAGAAAACTCATGCAAGTGGAGGTTATAGTTAGACCAATATAAGCCCATGGTTTCAATGAAATGAACGACATGCTCTTGGACGTTGCCTTGTTTGACATCGAACTTGACAAACTTCGACGGTCGGTAGCCCTCAGGGTATGGTAGGGAGAGAGTGGCTAAAGGGTAGGGTGGTTGTATATCTTGGTTGGATAAGGAGGATAAGAATTTTTTGGTTTTTTCTTGTTGGATGAGGAATTGTACATTAGTAGTGGTAATGTACTTTTGTGTGTGGTTTATGGAGGGGTGAAATCGGTTCTCAGTGGGACGACAAACTTGGTCCACCTAATTTGTTCCATTGTGCGAAAGGTGAGTTGGGGTTGGGGTGTTGTTTTTTATAATTGGGACATGGCCTTGTGAAACATTTGTTTCTTCGACATGGAATTGTTTGGGGTTCTCTTGCGATTGGAGGCCACGCGTGGGATGATTGTGAGAACAACCTCAGTCAGCGTGCTAAAAGCGGTGACCAGCTATTTTTCAGTACCTTGTATTGCTTGTAGAGCTTCTACGGTCACAAGAGTGTGATCTGTATTGGTTGAATCTATATTCTGCCCATGGCCAGAGGAGTCATGTTGCTCGTTGTCCTCGGTGGCCATCTGGACATTTGGAATCTGTAGATCATTTTAGACTGACCATCCACTTAACTACCTCTCCAGCAGAGTAACCTAAATGTTATAAATGGATTATGCAAATAGAATGCTCAGAGGATTAGTGGTGGAGATGTAAAAACAATGGACTCTGATTAGATAAGGGAGGAAAGTGGTCTGGAAAGGGTGAATGAGAAGACATACATTCAGAGAAAAAGAATAGCAGTTAGGAAGGAAATATGGGTAATTCTCAAGTGGGGACCCTTCGGAAATATAGGTAATTCTCAAGTGGGGACCCTTTGCCTTTGAGTGTATTCCCTCTCTCAAGTGGGAACCCTATGCCTTTGAGTGTATTCTCTCTCTAACCAAGTTCTTGTCTTCCACGGAGAATTTAATATCACATTATTGCGTACCGCATACTCTTTTGACCATGACCCATTGACTCTGACCCATTGACTCGCTGACATGGCCCACACTGTTTAAAACAACTTACTCCCTCCGTCTCGGTTTGTTTGTCTAATTTTGACATGCGTGCCATTTAAAGAATTATCTACATTGACTGATTAATAATATTTTAGATGATTATGAAAATATTATTTAATGGAACTAATCGAGATTTATCAAACAAGATATATATTGAATATAAAAAGAGTTATAAATTAAAAGATATAAATTATTTTTTGAGAAGTCCTAAATAGTGAAAATTGACAAACAAACCGGGACGGAGAAAGTACTTGATAAACAAAATGAACTTAAACATTTTTTTAAACTCGTTAACTCAAGTTTAAGTATTATATTGATTTATCAATGAGTTGGTATATATAACCAGAAATATTTTCCATTCTAGCCTTCTGGTTGGCCCAATCGCGTCATGCATCACTATCGTGCATGCAAATATTATGTTTTATGTTTTCGTAAAAGAAATAAAGGAGTACTCATTTTATTGTTGTATTTTATTTTGGCCTTACACTCACAGATGTTATTAATTTTGCGTTTCATTATGCTCCAACAATTATCTAACTTCTTTACATGTACTAGAGTGAGTTTCCACTAGATTATTTTTATTAAAGACGTTGATATTATTTGATGCTCCGCGTGTTTGTATAATTTTTCGTTAAATTTTTTGAGTTTTTTCATCCGTCTCGATGAGAGAAATTAAAATAGCACAGAAGAATGGACCAAAATTAAAAAACATTTTGATAAGACAACACTAAAACTGTAAAAAAATTATCTTTTTCTAAAAATTCATCTTTAGTAAACTTTTTTTTAAAAAAAAATTAATCATAATTTTTTACTTTTCAAATTCATTAAGACAAATGAACGAATTTGATTAAGAAAAAAATTATAAAATAAAGTATTATCCAAAAAAATTGTCTAAAAGGATTAGTATCTTAAATGACTTCATCTAAGGGATTTCAGCTTAATAGTAGTTCCGAAACACCCTCACTTTGACGAGAAAAATGTTTTGACACAAATTCAATCAAAGATATATTTGAAATCCTTTGATGTGTTTTGAGTTTCGTATGTATTATATGAGATCCACATGTATTAAATGATTTCAAACACAAATATTTTTAGATATGAATATAAATAATTTCAGACACAAATATTTTTGGATTTGTATATGAACACATGTATTCGTATCATTGCTCCTTCTGCAATGGGAGAAGAACTTGGGAAACAAGTTCCCAGATGATACAATAATTTTTGCCAACAAGAATGAGGAGAGCTAAGAAACATCAAGAGGATTATGAGGGGTTTTAATATTCTATCCGATCTAAAGGTTAATTTTTATAAACATGTCAAGTGCACTATGGGTGTCTCTGAAGTCCAGGGGAGGAGTCTTACTTCATCAGTAGGCTGCAAATGGGGTAAATTACCTATAAACTATCTGGGCATGCCCTTAGGTATCAACTCAAAGAGAAAAGAAGCTTGGAGCACAGTTATGGAGAGGACTAGAAGCAAATTAGCAAGTTGGAAGAAAGGAGTGATTTCTCAAGCCGAGAGACTAACCCTCTTAAAATCCACCCTATCTCATCTTCCCTTGTACCTTATGTCTATCTACAAAATTCCATCCTCAGTGGCCAACCTTTTGGAGAAACTACGAAGAGATTTCCTTTGGGGAGATAATGAAGAGAAGAGAAAAGTTCACTATGTCAACTGGGATTCCATCACAAGGAGCAAGAGATACCAGGGTTAGAATCATAAGGAACAACTATGAATTAGATAGAAATGGTTGGCTGCCTTTAATGCCTGGAAATAGCAAAGGATCAAAAGAGTCGCATGTATGGAGAAACATCAGTTATGTGGGGGAAGGTAATGCAATGGCATAGTTTGCAATCATGGTTCAGCAAGGGTTCAAAATCCAAGTTAAGTCAGGAAGCAAGACTTATTTCTGGGATAACATTTCGCTTGGAGATGCAAAGCTTAAGGATCAATACCACAGGCTATACTCTATATCCACCCAGAAAAGAGAAGTGATTTTAAATTTGTTTAACAATGGGGCATGAAACTTACAGTTTAGAAGAAATCTTTTCGAATGGGAGAAGGAATTATTAGCAGAAATCCTCTTAAGAATCGATGGGATACCAACCATGACCTTTGACCAAGATGCAATGACCTGGATGTGGAACAAGGAATCAGCATACTCAGTGGCATCCGCTAATGCAAGATGGTAAGCGGTGAAATTGCCTCCGAAGAAGAAGCTAGAGGAGGGGTGGAAAGGCATCAGACCCCCAAAAGTGGAATTATTCGCATGGAAGGATACTCAAAATGCAATAGGGGTTAAACTAGTTCTAAACCTAAAAGGTATAATAACAAGGGATAATGGGAACCTGACCTGTAAATTCTACAATTCTGAGGAGGAATCAACCAACTATCTACTGCTTCACTGCTCTTTCTCATGGAGTGTCTGGAATTATGTCATAGATTGGTGGAGGACATCCTGGGCGATTCCCCACAACTTGGTGCAACTGATTTCTGTATCTCCGGGGCCAAAGCTCAACAAATTGGGAAAAACTCTATGGATGGCGTCTGTATACACAACGGTGTGGTCACTTTGGCTTGCACACAATAATCTTAGCTTCAGGAATGTCAAGTCTCGAGTCGAAAATTTGGGGAAAGCTATTAAAGTTAAAGTGGCAACTTGGGCCAAGAACAAACTCAACCATAACCTGCATTCGGTTGGGGACATAGTTAGGTGCCTTGAAGGTGTTGTAAGTGAGCTGGGAAGTAGACTTTCTAATGGTAGAAGAAGTGTGGGTTCTTTGTTTGTAGAGTAATTTCTTGGCTGGTTTCTCACCAACTTGTTCTTGCTCTCGGTTTCTAGGGCCCCACCTCTAGAATCCAGTATAATTATCGCATCACACTTTTAATTATATTATACATCTCTTTGTGTAGCCAAAAAAAAAATACATACTCTTTGGTGTAAACATAAACTTTAAATTGGGTGTATGAACCAACTTGCAAACATCTTATCTCATAACCGTGAAACTAACAACCGGATAAATTGTCAAGAGGGTTTTTCTCCCTAATTGCGAGAGTAGAAGCTACAAAGAGACTTGCCGGCAGAACTTGGGCTAAACTTTGGTTGGGAAATGGTAAGACAAACATGGTTGTAAGCCCTTTACTTGCTCAAGTAATTGTTAATATGTTCCCATTGTTTACTTCTTTGTTGTTTGGAAATCTAAGATCGACATGTGTAATACAATAAACCATCCTTTGTCACCAAAAGAAAAGCTACACATACAATACTGATTAGCTATTTACAATACAAGTGATAACTACCAAATTGTAGGTAATATGCTCAAACTTGGCTAGCAAAACAAAGAAGAAAAAAGCTTGTACAGAATTCTGGCAGGCACAAAGTATCTGCTCTCCAAGAAGCCAGAAATCAAGCAATACCCACTTACTGATCATCCTCATTTTCTTCGGGTCCATTGTAGGGGACCTCATGTCGAGGTCTATTGTACTTCTCACGCAGCTGTTTGATGGGGATGAAATCTCCGGCAGCATCCATACCGTAGAATAGAAAAGACATGTACGGGTGATCAAACCTCCCCTGCACATTGTTTAAGAACATGGCCAAACATAGTAAGATACCATATCACAAACAATAAGGACCTATTTGGTTAATTTAGAATCATTTTTGCAGAACGCTTTTCTACCATTCGCTTGCTAAAGAAGACATTTTTGCAAAAACATTACCAAGATATTATTTCCCGAAAATCATTTTCGCATGAACACATAAGAGAGCTAAGAGTGGATGATTCAGAACAAAATTAGAGTTTTTTTTTTCTGTAAACAGTTCCTAAGGTGTCCTGCAAAATTGGTTCTCAAAACAAACGCCAAAAAGGTCCAGTTGTTTCTTCAAAAGACTACTGTATTCACCTTGTCCGGTTGATCTGGGGCCAGTAAATTTTCCTCAGGCACTGCAATTCAAGAACCATTTGAATGGAAAATAAGGTTATCGGGTATGGTAGAGATTTACATGATACAGAACCATCCATGGCATGAAAATGCCAAAACTAAGCACAAAAGGAACTCAGCCTTTGTGAGTCAGACGATATGCAAATGTAAAGTGGTGAAATTCCCTACTTCTCATGTTTTAATAGGAGAAGACAACTAAATCTCTAACAGAATACGATCAAGATCCTGGTAATTACCATATACAACTAATAGGCTGGGGTCTGAATGTACATCAACCAAGACCTGCAAAAGAATAGCCCAAACTAAGTAAAGAACTTTTATCTTCCTTCGCCCCAAATGTCTGCTAGTTTGTCAAATCAATGACATGATACGGTAAAGGCATTCACAGATAGGAACACGGATGAGATGAAGACATTAATGAAAACATATATGAGATAAGCACATACGAACACATGGATAACATCAAGACATCAATGAGGAACATCACTGTTGTTGCACTAGAGATCTGACTGAAGGATAAAGATATTCTAGAAAATCAGCAGACGAGTTTTTATTCATTCTCTACCCCACAACCAAAACCAGAAAAACTCCATTATATGTATGGCCTTTATACTTGTATACATGATTATCTAATTCAGAACAACGATTGTTCTTGTGCAATTATAAAAATCTAAAAGCATGCTTTCCTCAGAAATGGCACGACGCCTGTGACTTATTTTTAATTGCTTAACCACCAATCCACTCAAAACAATAGTGTTGCATAAATTTGGCCCTTGCCATGTTCTTCAACAGTGCTTGGGGTTATTGCCCATCCGTGCCTTGCATAGTAATGATCTAGCTAGTGCCAATATAGTGGCATATCTGTATAGAAAAGGAATGACACTTTCAGGAGTATTACGTGTAATAGAAACCATTGCCTATTGTTCTAGAGGGACTCGAACAAATTGAAGATAAGTCGATAGAAAACTTGATAATTTTAATGTGCATGTTCTTAAGAACCATTTGATTGCCAACAAGCTGAAATCAAGTAGAGACTGCCTATACTTAGTGATGATCTATTTGTATTGAAGTTACTTAAATGATGTCATTCCCCTGTTTCAAAATCACTTGAAGGCACCCACACCAATAGTACAGACACATCACCAACAATTACAGATGCTCCTGCTTTCTTTTTCTCTAAATAACCTACTCTCCATGCTAAAACACCATAAGACGGAAAACGTACACAGTTTAATTGCTATGGAAATTTGCTTGTGTGTAAATATGTAACTTTTCTTTAGTTTGCTAAGCAAATTAAAAGTGGAATCCCATGTTAAGCAAGCTATTTCCCACAAGGCAAATGTGTGTTCCACACAATTGCTCTTATCTAAAAACATGCCTCGAAGACTAGCATAAGTGCATATTTCCATAATGCAAAACATAGAAAATCACTTCTTTTGAAGCTCGGACATTGTAAGGAGGAGGTTGCAAAAGCAAACCTAATGGAGTTTCATAGAATCATACAGGACAAGAGAACCATGCACTGATAATAAGCGGAGAAATAACAAAGAGAGTACGACACTGGTAAGTGGTAAGTCAAAACAATTAGTTAGACTAGTTCAACCTGATAAAATGGCTGATCAGGACCACGAGACAGCTTTTGGACTTGTGCACTTTCCTTCCATGAACTTGATTCACAGCAAAATGGATCCATTCCACAAATAACACCTCGATACCCTAACATAATGAATCAGCTTATTAGAATGTCAATAAAAATAGGTAAAGTCAATTTAACCCTAGTGGAAAAGGTTGGGTGCGGACCTGCCCATTTGCAGACTGAGCGTGTCTCATGCACAAACTACTAATGTGGATGGAAAACCAGACAGTGCATTTTAATCCATAAACCATCTGTAGGTTATATGGTTAAGGTTAAATGTCAAGGGGAGTAAACTGCACCCAGCCCAACACAGGAGTAAAAATGGACTTTATCCTTTGATAGTAATATGAAGAAAAATTTGAAACAAATGGTGAAAATACCCTATCAAAGTGTAGTCCTGACAAACCCAGGAAGCTACCAAAGAATTCATGCAATAAAAGATTTTGTTGGTGGAAGGTTGACAATAAACAAGACATTTGTTTTCTTAGAAAGGAAATGGTGAACAGAACAGAATAGACCATGTTGACGCAAAAAAATAGCTTGCGTGCTAAATGTCAAAGAATATACAAGACAAAACACAGTCTGAACTCGCTTAAATATTTGAGCTGGAGTACTACAGGACACCCTACCTTCTCCAAAGAACAGGAAGAAGGCCGTGATTGAAGTATTGACTAAGAGGATTCTATAACGACAAGGAAGAACCTAAACCTGCAGCGCAGTGTTCTCAACTGTTCTTCAACTAGTTAGATATTTAGATTTTTTGTTTCTAATGTACATCCAGAAAAACTCTGTTCTTTCGAATGAAGAAAATTCAACTGGACATTTATCTATTTCGTTACTCCACTACTGTGTTCAAAATGTCGCTTAGCTCATAAAAACAAAAACCTAGTGGACTATACGGGTCTCTAATAAGGACTAAGACTACTGAGCTCAGGAAGCACTCAGATCATACCGTATAAGATATAACATCTTAAATGTTCCAAATATGCCAATATACTTGTCTCCAACTTTTGAAATAGCAAAGGCAGAAAATATATATACCGAATATCTTGTGCCTCACTTTCTGGCCCAATCGAAATACATATTGAGCATTTTCATAGAGTTGAGCTGTTGCCGAGGCAGCAAGCGACTCTGCCTCAAGCTTAGAAATTTTATCCCGTAATTCAGCAGCCAAGGCATAATTCTCGCTCTGAATTGCATTCTGAAGGTCTGAACTGCATGCAAAGAAGTGGAAATAATCTAACAGCCGTTCTGCTGGATTAGAAAGAGAATAAAAAGAGTGAAGCATGTAACTAATAAAGTAGCACTCATCTATTCTAAATTTCTAACATATACATATATACATACATATACTCACAATTTCACTTTTCCTATTGCCCACAACTGAACTGCTCATTGCACCTAATGCAGTTGAAATAAAAGAGGTAATAGCGTAAATGCAAATAGCAGTTACAGGATCCTTTTCCCACTTCTTTACAGTTCCTCTATCATCTCATGTAGTCACGTTTGTGTAGTCATTACTTCCCTCACGGTTCTCCATGTCTTCTTCAGCAACCATTAGGCTTTTCAAGCATCATAAACCTTATTTGGTCTCCATCAGACCACAAATTTAAAAGGGAATATGTAGTCAGATCAAAACGTTTCAATTGGCTTCTCGAGACTCGGTATTCACCAAAGTAATGTACCCTATAACCCACCATCTTAATTCTTTGCATAATTACAAAATTCGGTTGCCTTATTTAAAATACTCTTATGATGTTTTGATTTGGACTATACTTTTTATAATTGTTGTTTTGAGTTTCCCCTTTGTTCTTTCTAACTTTAATAATATTCAAATATTGTACTTGCATTTAGTTTGAACCCACTTGATTACTCATTAGATGAGAACACAGATGCGTGATTGACCCAATTCTGGATCATCTTCTGGAATCGTAGAACTGTCAAAAGTGAGTTGTTCATCGGAACTGTTACAGTTCGAATACGATGGTGTTTCACCATTGACTTACTGGGTTTCCCAGATTTTGAGTTAAGGAAAACTTGAGTTTCTAGCTTCTGAAAATGTTGCAATTCATTCAACAAGTCATTTTTGCACTATGATATGATATTCTTTTTACTCATAAGTAGCCATAACAGAATGCACATGTATAACATGTGCACGTGCGCAAGGAACTCTAGTATAGAGAAAATTATTTGAACATCCAAAATAGGAAAAACATAGAAGGAAAACAAGATATTTGGCTCACCGCAGGCGTAAGATATTTATAGCCAAGTCTTGAGCTTCACTCTTTGAATTTGATCCTCTTCTTCCTTCTTGCAGCCTGATAACCTCAGTTTCAACCTTCCAAGGCAAAGAAGTATTAAGAATTCCACAAGGACATTCGTGAACAATTTTCCAGGAAGTGCTAATGAAGACAAGTATCTAAGATTGGGCTTCACAAATTGTCTAGTCGCCAATCACTAGTGCAATGACCAGATAGTAGTTTGTATCAGTAGTGAAAAAGAAAATATACGTATTTATACACGTATAAACATACCAATGTAATAAAATAACAAATATAGCACCTTGTGTAAAACTGGAAAAATAAGCCTTGTATGGACGGAGCATATTTACAAATAAACCTACCAATGTAATATGCATATGTATATATGATATAATGAATTAACCAAGGTAACTGTAATCTAACCTCAGTAAGTTTGTTTCTCAGTTGTTGAGCATATTCATACTCCTCCAAGTTCAGAGCACGCTGCCAACATAAAAAAGGAAATATGCTAAACCGCCAATTCTATGAATGGTGCCCGGAGGTTATGGGAGGGGTTGTTGATATGCAAAAACCATGTAAACAAAACCAACCAAACCAAACCTTTAGTCCCAATCAATTGGGGCCGGCTACATGAATCCATTTTCTCCAATGGGCTCTGTCGAGGGCATCGTGTTCCGTAAACGATACAAAACTAAAAAGAAGGTTTTGGAAGAGCATGCAGACCTGTACTTGAGTCGCCAAGTCGAGCTGAAAAAAGAAAATCAATATATCCTCATTGGAACTTTCACTTCGCTCTGAGCTTGCATCCAACCCCTTGTCGCTTCTTTTGAAAATCCAACCAGCATCCACCCTCAAATTTCTCTGCGCACCTTGACACCAAAGGCATGGCCTTTCAACTCCAAATATTAAGTGACTTCTCTTTGTTAGCCTGAACTGCTTCCCTAATAAATGGGTAGATCCACATATGCTATTACTCCCAGAGGTTGTTAGAGTGCTTGCAGACATAACTTGCATCATTTCGAAAGCAAAATAAAATTTTCTTTCCTTCTTCCTTACTATCCCTTCCTGCAAAAGAACCACTCCCTCTCCGCCCTCCTGTTTTACTGCCTCTGCATCTGTTGCAAATTCATATCAAATAGCAATGCTCAGCACATCTCATGAAGATTAAACAGGTGAACGAAAAAGAAGTACTGGTTCAGTACGTTATGATTATGTATAATTAAGTTGACAAAGCTCGACATCATATTAAGACTTTTTAGCAGTGTAATGAACTCAAAGGTACAACAACAAGTGCAAAATCAGATACATATCTTTACCAAAACCCCGAATGAGTTGGAATTTAATGCTCAGAATCTTTTGAATACACCAATCAGTTCATAATGTACATATCCTCTTAAGATTTTCGCATAGGCCATCTATTCACAGTTGGGTTTGGACAGTACTACAACACACATCAACGAATACATACTGGAAATACAAGGGGAGGGAAAGAGCTACATTGATATGGGGTGCTGCCATAAAAGACAAACTTATTGACCTTAACAGAGCAAATGGCCAAAAGGGAAGCATGTAAACGAACCCAGTTGATTGGGACAAATGCTTGGTTTGAGTTTGTAAAGAGAAGTGCAGTGATGGTAATGAACTACTCATTCAGCTATTACATTTGTTAAGATAACCCAGAAACATGTCAATTGCTACTCCAAGCAAACATAGTTTTTATGTCAACAAGCATATGAATATGCAGTGATAAAAAGATCACACAAAATACCCCAAGGTAAAAACAAAATCAAAACAAACCAGGAATACAATGCTTCTGAAATGATATTGTAACAGTCCCAAATAACCAAAACAAAGCCATATATGCGAATAAATCGTCAATAAGAGCAATTTTAGTTAGAGTTCACCAAATCAATCCAAAGGGCAATCCAATCTCATTGACCCCCGAATACCTTGTCTGAATTTAGCAACAATCTCATTACTGATAACAATTCGAAACTGATGTTTCAAGGAAACGCGATATACCCTAGAAACAACAGTGAAGCATTGGCAGAAGACAGTATTGGGGTCTAAATGATCCAGGAATGTATAAATATATACATAAATATATATTATACATACCAGAGTTTGCCGGGTAGTTACCGCCTACCGGAGAAGTATCTCACTTGCAGAGCAGCGACAACTGACACAGGCGAAAACGAACCCAACCGTTCAACCGATGGAAATAGTTGTGATTTTCTTCCTTTATTTTTTTTTTATCCTTCCCCTTTCTGGCAATAAAAAGCAATTTTATTCCTTGAAAAGATCTACCAACATAAATTATTAGTGTACCTCCAAACACAATTCGGACACAATTATTAGGTTCTCCGTAATCATATCATATACATATGTCAATTTTGAATATATTTGTATTCAAACGTACGCTAATAATTTGTATTTTTAAAACTTTTTCTTTTATTTTTTCACGATTGTTCGTGTGAAAAAAAGAAAAAAAAGGAAACAGAAAAAAATAGTATCAGTGAACTTATTTAGAACCGATGAAAAAAAATTCTTTCAGGTAAAAAGAAATTACATAGTGCATGTTTTTAGATACTTATCGAAGAACATAAACAAGAACTTCAAAATTAGTTAAGTTTTCCAATAATGAATACTTACGCACATCTCAATCTTATTTCTTAAACGCACAATTTAATATCATAAGTTTTACAATTTATTTTAATAATTCAAATAATTTATTTTGAATTTCTTAATGTATAGATTATTTATAACAAAAAAATTGTTTGATTAGACGTTAGCAATTTAATTTTTTATTTAAAAAAATAAATTGCTTTAATATTTATCATCCATCAGTTAATTTAAATTATACACCCATCAATGTTACCTAAATAATTACAGAATCGAGATTAATAAATTGAACTATGTAAATCATCAAAAACATGCGAAAATCCAAGCTATTAGGTGGTGTGTGAGACGTGTATTCAGTAAGGTATGTACATTAAATTTATCATCTCGTTCTGGCAAAAGTACTAATTTTGTTACTGGTATAATACTGAGTTACCGTTTTAAATTTATCGTTAAAAAATAATATAAATTTTTAAACTAATATTCTTTACAAAAAATTTAATTTTTAACTAATGTTCTTCACAAAACATAATATTTTTAAAAGACAATAGTAAACTTATAATATTTCAATATCATTTAATCAACAAAATTTATAAAATTAGTTAACATATACTTGATTAGAAAGAAAAATTAATATTCGTTTTAACATTAAAGTATGAAAAATAAAAAAAGAAAAATTAACATTAATTTTCTTGTCTAGGAAAATTAAAAAGAAAAAGGGTAAATTACATTGACCTCCTGAGATTTTTATTAAATACAGTGCCGCTTAAGGTTTCTAAAATCTTATTTTTTAAACTATTATACAGTTATTTTTCTATTGTTAAAATCAATTAAACATTGTAAGTTAAACTATTAAAATTTCAAGTTTAATATTTTTTTGACAAAATAAACTTTAACATAATTCATATCACGTTTGAAATAACATATTTTGAATTTTTTAAATTTTTTAAGCCAAAATTCAAACAAATTTAAAAACTTTGTTAGAACTTTGACTTCAAAATAATCTAAAAAATTCAATATAGGTTATTCCCGGCATGATAAAAATTATGTTATAGTTTATTTTATAAAAAAAATCTCAAATTTAAAATTTTAATAGCCTAATTAATTATATTAGACTGATTTTAACGATAGGAAAAGTAACTGCATAATAATATGAAAAATAAGAGAGATTATTATAATTTTAAAAACCTAAAGGGGGCATTGCATTTTTTACAAATCTCAGAGGTGGACAGTGTAAATCACCCAAAAAAAATTAACATTCATAAAGTATCGAAAATTAAGAAAAGAAAAATTAATATTCATTTTCATGTACATACGAAGAATGTTAATATTTATTTTTTATTTTAAAATGAAAAACAATGCTAAGTTTAAAAAAAAGAATGTTAACATTCATAAAAAGAAATGTTGACTTTCAAGATACCTTTATGCATTATTTTTGATACCTTTCAAGATATCAATTTGTCATTTTAATTTTTATAAAAAATAATGTTAACTTTCCTTTATGCATTATTTTTGATACCTTAATTAATGCAATTGAATGTTTGTATTTACAAGAAAAGTGAAAAAAAAATTAAGGTAGATAAATGTAATTAAAAAAATACCTAAAAAACAAAAAGGAAAAACCGGTACAGCCGAGATTTGGTATCTTGGTAGTACCGTCGGTATTAACCGAAATCGGCCGGTGCGGACAGGAACCACTGGTATTCTCGTCGGAACAATACAAATGTTTGGTGGTACCAATTTTGGGTCGGTACGGAAGATACCGTCCGATTCGATATCGGACAGTATGGTACGAAATTAATTTCTTTGATTTACATAGTAAAACTCTTCGCAATAATCTATGAAGCATTATACTGTATATTTTAAATTATCACACTATTTCTAGATAATATAATACGCAGATATCATAGCCAAATAGTGGCAAAGCCTAAGCCTATTTTCCTATGAGCAGTGATACAGTTTTATAACTGAAATAAAAAAACTCTCTGTGAATTCAAAATCAAATATAATAATTCAATTAAATTTATAAAACCGCAAGGATTAGTAAGATCTTGACCTTTGATTTTAATTTCAAAACAAAAAATTAATTTCAATTCTGTGACAATAAACTTTTGCATTTTTCTCTAGTCTTCAGTCTCTCTACCCTTTTGTAGTAGTTTTATTTAGTTTTATCATTTTTGTGAAAGAAAGTACAAAATACCACCACTATTTTCTACGATTTTTGTCTTTGAAAAGCATTTAAACTTATGTCATCCAGAGAATTAAATTTTCAAAGCCAGCACCACTCGTAGGAACAAATGATTTCCTTTTTCCCCTTGAAGAAAAACACCTTTTCCCCAGTTCGAATCTCTAGAGACAACCAAACAGTACCTAAGAATGTTTTAGTCGTGTTGACGTGTGAGATCACCAGTGCAGGTGGCATGAAGTTGCCCTGAACACCTCTATCCATTAAATTATATGGTGAAACAGAGAAAAAAAATCACATTTTATTTCCACCTGCAAAAATAAACCAGAAATTTGCTCCGAAGACATTTATTTGAAGTTAAATAGACTAAACATTACAAAAAATTTACAAAGAATGAAATTTCACTTGAACTATACAATACATTACCCAGACAAATCACAACCCCATTACCCTTGAACAATAAAAAGGAAAGAAGTGAAGAAAAACAGCAATTCGTAAGACCTGGTCAATCACTTGCCCCAATTCTCAAATGTGATAACTATGTTCTTTGATATACGTACTTTGTTCTGGGGTCCACAATCAGGCCTTTCCCTCCATTCACTTCCAAATCATGCCTGCATTTACACATTAAATTGAACTTATAATGCAAATTTTGATTGTCATTTCCTTCCCACTCCAGATTTCTCTCCAAATAATGGAATAATAAGGGCAACCCTGAAAATAGAAGGGTATCCTCGAACCATCTCTTTGTGATTTCTAACTAGGATGTCAATCTTATAGGGTCTTCAAATAGGACCGACCCTATTGGGAAGGGTTTGGAGGAGCATTAATAGGGTAGGCTCTGCTTACGGAAATAGAAAAGGAGAACCCGATGAGTTGGATTGGGTACGGGAAAGATACCCCACTCGACCATATTATACATAACATTACACGAATACCATCTGCATGTATTGCATGTTTAACTCGTTAGAGCATCTTTAACGATTGGAACCAAATTTTCAAAGCCAAAGAATTTTTTTTTTATAACTACAATGCCACTTTGCCAAATTTTGGCAAAACTTTTCCTAACTATCATTAGCAGCCTTGGATCCATTCACGTGATCACAGCCAATTGAATTACTCTCAATCACAGCCATTCAAACACTATCGCTTAACTAATCTGGTTCATTGGATCACTTAAATTAATCTTGGTCATTGGTTCTCTCTAATCTTCTGCTGGTAGATCACTTGGAAGCCTGGAAGACTTGGAAACCCAACGAAATCAGACCACTAGCTCTCCCTCTCTATCACGTTCTCTCAAACTAATCAAAAAACTCAAGAGCTTCGAACCAAACGCCACCTCAGATGAGCCTCCGTTCCGACAACGATGCTGTCCTCTACAACTTGGACCCTATTCTTGTCAGAGAGAAAATCCTTCAGAGCTTAAAATTCCTAGTTTCTATCTGTCCTTTAATTTTCGAGAAACTTTGAGCGGATCTAGAATTTGAGAATTTAAAGGAATTACTTTAGAGTTATGTTTACAGTACACAAAAAATGCCGTCTTTAATTTTTGAAGAGCCATGCTTTCTGTGATTTTTTGTAGTTTCAATTGTTGCTCTTGATTTGGCAAATGAAAATGGAAGAGGAGAAATCTGATGTGGCAAAAATGGCACAAGAAACTGCAAAGCCAATTTTTGGCTGATGAAATGGCATAACCATTGGAGGGGAGGGAATTGAACTTGCCAAAAAACTTGCTGTGGCTGTGGAAAAGCAAGGCGTTGGAGATGCACTTACAAGTGATGATACTTATGGTGTCCCCTACTACTACATATGTGCTCAATACGAGTTTGAACTAATCTTTATCTACTACACTAATGAAAACTTGAGCAGTGAAAAAGAGAAATATGTTGCATAATATACTAGCAAAATCTCCCAATCCAATATGTCCCCTCCACCACCCTACACTGATAGGAAGAGATTGGGGGGCATCAATAACACGAGTGGGAGGTGTGTAGGGAAATTGTGATTAGAGTTTGGGTCTGGTATGTGGGAGGTATAGCTGAACTTGGGTCAATCCACCACCATCTGCCACCCTTGCCACCCCTAATAACTACCCATCCATATTACTAGGGAGACCAAATCAGTATCTTGATAAAAGAAACAAAAATTGACACACAAAACATTATGAAGAGAAGCACAGAAGACTAACTGAAACACGAAGTCGGGGATGGTAAGCTGCTCGCGAGGAACATATCGAAATAGCTGCAGAAGGCGATCAACATATACAACTTTTTTCCACACCTAGGTGAATATGAGATAAGTTAATAAGCTCAGTTAAAATAAGTAATAAGGTTTATGCTCTAATCACCAGAAACCGAGGAGTCAACATACCACGCTATCTACGAACAATTGCAAAGCCAAAATTGCAGCCTTCAGTCCCAATGTCGGGTGAAGAACATATATTGCCTACATTGCAAATGGGAGGTTAAGTTTTCAACAGCAGAAATGCAATTAGCATTGGATGGAATAATTTTCCGTTACATACACGAAGGTTACGCTGGTGTTTACGACCAAGTATTTGCTGTAATTTCCTCAGCCATCCAAGGTCCGGTTGCCTAGTTAATGCAGATCTCAAAAGGTGAAGAAAACAGGAATAGTTTATAGAGGGAATATTGCATACAGAATGTAAGGAAGGATAAACATCCAAAAATGACTAGTTCGCTACATGCCACTTGTTACCATTATTGAAAGCGTTATGAGAAATAAAAATAACCTAAAATTTGAAGTGTCAATATTCATTATTTTCAGGAGGCTTGCTTTCGAATTTATTCCACAACATAAGAAGGTACAACTGCATTTTTCTAAGCGA
Source organism: Arbutus unedo (assembly GCA_014822125.1). Classification (NCBI taxonomy): domain Eukaryota; kingdom Viridiplantae; phylum Streptophyta; class Magnoliopsida; order Ericales; family Ericaceae; genus Arbutus; species Arbutus unedo. The sequence continues at coordinate 20,109 of JABCMJ010003248.1, forward strand.
GGTATTACTAAATTAACACACAAAAAATAGTCAGTCAAATAAATCAGAAAAGGTATTTTCAGAGGAATCCTCAATTCAAGTAAAGGTCATTAGTGCCAAACTCTCACTCTGGTGCTATCAACTAACTTTGAGGAAGCAGGGTTAGAGGGAAGGTTGTGCAAGGGCTGCCATGTCCCCCTTGAATTTGGCATAATGATACATATATATACATATATATATATGGGGATGGCTCCATAGACTAATACTTTTTTAGACCAATATTAGACCAACATCCAAACTCTTCATTCTTGATTAAATTTTAATAATCCGAACCGTTCAATATGTTTAAAACATGTTTTTAAGGGTACCTGCGAGAAATCAGCTCAAAATATTACCCAAAAAGGCTTGATCCAAGCAGTGGTTCATAAAACAGTTCCTGTCAGCATTTTGAACCACTACTTGGATGAAACCCTTTTTAGTAATATTTTGAGCTGATTTCTCGCGGGTAACCTTAAAAACATGTTTTAAACATATTGAACGCTTCGGATCATTAAAATTTAATTAGGAATGAGGAATTTGGATGTTGGTCTAATATTGGTCTAAAAAAGTGTTGGTCCATATAGTCTTTCCCTATAACTATAACTATATATATATACACACACACATATGTATATGTATACATATATATATATGTATATGTATACATATATATATGTATGTGTTTGTGTGTAGGTATGTCTACTTGTATATACTCCAATGTATTTGGTGTAGAATACCTTTTAATTGGTTAAATTAAGGTTTATGTAAGTCAAGAGTCAGTGAAAATTTACCATTTATGTTTTGGTGTGCCTAATGTTGGCAATGCATCCTCAAGTCTAAAAGGTAAAGGGAAGAGTCGGAGGGAGGGGGCAAGGGGAAGAACTACCTAAAAGATATCAGGAGCCGGGGTTTCAATCAGACAAGAAGTTTGTAGAGCAACTAAACTTTTATTAAGATTTAAAAGCCATTCAAAGCCCAAAAACAAATCCATCACCCCTCCGCTTTTTTTTAGAGCATGAAACTGCAAAAGGGAGTTGAAATAGAGAAATATGCTATACTTACATCTGTAAAGATGCTGCAGAGTGGAGGTACACAATGGTATAAGGCTTCTGTATCAGGGGCTCAAACTCCTGAAATTCAAAAAGGAGAACAATTTACCCTACTACTAAATAGAACAGAGTAGTAGCAACGTCCCAATTTAAGACAAGTGCAACAAAAAGAAATGCACATAGATTCCAACACCAAGATCACTTTCAAAGACATCAAATATTAAACCAGCTTCTAATAGTTCCAATTGAAGGAGAACTTAGTCACTTCACCTTTACTACATAGAGCACAAATCGTTCAAGATCAAGACATCGCAGCAAAAAATGTGCTCCCACAACCACCATCACCGGACGACCCTCACTATCAACCCCTCCACGGTACCTGAAATAGAAAGAAAGAGCAACATAAATTATTCATGACCATATGAACTGCATTTAGCATGCTTGAAACTGATCATCAAAAAATCAAAAGAACTCTTGCAGGACAGTTCATACATACAGGCTTTCTGTGATATCCTTCGTCTTTTGCTACTACAGAATTTTGACTCACTGACTTTGTAACCCTCAGTAAATACCACTACAAACATGTCTATTATTTTGTCACAGCCAAACATCACTTTGAAATGCTGAAGTTTAGGGAAACTTGAGGAACTAAGAAAGAGTAAGGCATACAGAAAAAAACCCAAAAATCTCATCATCACGAAACAGGCTTTTCCCATGTTCTATTGGTTAAACGAATCAGCTTTAGAAAAGAAATCTTTTCAATAATGTGGCGCATTGTTCATAATATAAAAAGTTGATGTTAGCTTGTCTTTTTCTTTCTTCATTTTCACCGTTTATGTGCGCGCGTGTGAGAGAGAGAGAGAGCAATCTGTGCTTACACAATCTTCATTTCCGCGATTTCAGAAAGGTTCACAGAATTTGCTTTAGCAAGATATCGAGAATGGAGGGAGTATTCTTCAGCAGCTGATAATGGAGGCCCCCCAAGATCACCATATCCAAGCATTTTAGCACAATTCCACCCACTCTGTGCTTGGGCAGTTTTTTCCCATTGTTCCTTGCGTCTTTCATCTGGATCCTTCATCAGGGACATGAAAGCTGGATCCAAATACGAATCCAGATATGATGAGTTCCTGTTCAGAACAATCTTCCAGTAAGTTCGGTTGACAAGAAAAGGAACAACAAATGTACCATAAATTTCAGCAAGCTAGAGAGATAAGAGGCTAAGGGGTGCAGAGTATGTGCAAACGTATAGAATTCCACATCCACAAAAGCATCAAGTTGTTGAACAGGGGCAGGCATGACAATTGGTGATCATAAATGCTCATTTTTTTGGGTGAACTAAATTTTTTTTTGTTGAACCAAAGATACATATAACAGTAAATGCTCTTAACTTCGCGAGAAACAAATACAGCAGCAAAAAATAAACAATAACCAAGAAGTGACCAAGGCAAAGCTAAAGATTAAATGGCTGCATGAATTACCATAATGAGAATCAGCACTGTAAAAACTCTCTCAGACTCACCTACCTTGAGCACAGCAAAAGCTCAACAAGCCACCCAAATTGTAAACAAATAGTGAACTATGTTTAAATAATCAACTGGATTAAAGACCAAAATGCAAACCAAGTTGGGAAGAGAACCATAATGCTGCCTGAAAAGCACACATATTCAGCTTCATTGATATTCTTTTATCAGCACATTCAGCTTACTTATAGCAACCCCGGTGCAAACATAATCAAACAATCTTCAGACATTCGTGCTAGAAATAATAAGAAGAAGAAGAAGAAGAAGAAGAAGGGACATGGAGCATTTAAGGAATATAATATCAAGCTTTTAAGTTTACTGACCGTCTCGCCAACCCAATATCGCTGACAGGAAGATCCATTGATGCTTGAAGAGGTTTAGAAACAGTCTTTTTCACATCAGGCAAAGGCCTTATTCTGATTTTACGTTCATCTATAACTGTCTCCCCATTTTCATCTCCAACATCTGCTGGAAGTTTCGAAATGGCAACTTCCTCCTCGTGTTCATCCCGAGGAAAATAAAGTGGAAGCAATCTGCAATTTAAGGACCAAGGGAATAGTCCATTCCCATCAACAAACAGAACCATATCAATCAGATTCCATTACCCCCAGAGAAGGTTCATATTGACAGAAATTACCTTAATAACAGAAACAAGAAGGACATACCTTTTGTATATCTCAGTATCAGTTGATGTAGTGGTACAGAAAACAACAGCCCTAATCTTATCTTGCTGTTTTTCAAGAAACCGTCTCACCGTTCCTAATTATATTTGTAAGAAACAGAGAGAGAAACAGTGAGGATGAATGTTAGGAGATACGAGTTGAGATTCTATTTTTAAAAAAAAAACAATTTTCCAGAAATTTCACAAACAAAATATCTATTTGGATAGCTTTAGAGGTAGAGGAACAAGTAAATATATACATTAATCATCAATTCATCATACTCAACATTAAGCATATGTATACAAGGAATATAGCAGGTGTACGATCTAGATGTCATCTAAAATAGAAAATTGCAATAGCATATGTGAAAGTATCTCACTTATTGCCACATGAGCAGCAGGTTCACGAGGATAATTTTTTGCTTCTGTGTATATACAGCCCATAGCAATGCTGCATTGACAGATGACATTAGATAACTCCAGTTTGAGAACAAGGAAAACCAAGAGCTAAACAAAAGCGTAGTAAATAAAAAGGACAATGCATGGTCTATTGACCAACCTTTGAAGCCCATGCTCAATGAGAAGTTCAAGGCAAGACCGATAACAGTGGCTCAAAGCATTCTCAGCAGCTGTATGATATTTTACTGCATACTTGGGACCCACAGTATGGATAATCCTCCTACAAGTGAAGAAATGTAATCGGGTATTAAGATAAGGAGATCAAGTTTGTCGTTCTTGTTGTCATACTAACAAGTGAGTGAACTAAGCATAAGGGCCCATTTAGTTGCCCGGATATGAGCATCTGATTGGACTTGTAGTCCAGACTAAACATGCATTGGATACATAATCCCACCAAGTGTTGGATATATACCATAGGGGATGTGGTATTTTTAATCCCATCACTGTTACTCCAACGGAATTACATACCAGCTAGTATTTATATATCCCCTTCAGTATTAACCCCATCAAACAAATGGGCCAAAAGAGATTATACATTCTCAAAGATGATAAAGTTTAAGACAGCAACGTATAAATCTGTGCATCATGAAAAGCTTAAATCAGAAAGGGGAGCATAAAAGCAGCTCTCGCAAATTAAAAACAGTTACTACAAACAATGATGTCGCCCTACAACTCACGCGAAGCATAGTGCAAAGGAAAATGGAACCATGATCATATACCGATTCAATTTGGAAAGGTATGCATACACTATAAAAATGGTTTTTAAAAAAAAAAAAAAAACAGCCATCTGAAACATAACTGTATACAAAGTCTATTGCTTCTGCAAACAACTAGTACTGACCAATGACTACTGAGTGAGCTCTAAGACAACAAAGACAAGGAACAATAAAAAGCGCATGTCCAATGATTTCAAGAAACAAAATAACAGTAGAAGCTTCCTATTATTGCAAATTTGAAATTTCTGGTTTCAAAGGCACAAGGGTAGGTAAAGTAAGTGCAGGATTGAGCTTTTAGAACAGTAATTCAAAGCCTCACTCGTTTTGAATATTATCAGTGCAACAACAGAAAGAAGTCCTATATTACTTGATAGAGCTGACCACTGCTCACCTTGCAGGAAGGTCATATGCATTAGTAACCTTTGCCATCCCCGTTCGACACCCACCCTAAGAAGAAACAAAGTACACCATGTCATTTAAACAATTCATATTACTTTGTAGTTTTTTCAATAAATTTCCAGCTTTAATAAGAATCACAATAGCTTGGTCTAGCTCGTGAAAAATAAAAATTGCTTCATATGAAACAGTTATTGTCGCTTAATGACACATCCTTATGACTAAGGCCTCATCTTTACACTAAATTTATCTTTGCAAGTACTATCAGCAACAATCTTTTAACCCATATTGCAAAGCCATATATCTTATAGTTGGTGTGCAAAAGCATTCAGTTCCCTCGAATGCAAAATATGCATCTCCTACCAACATTATGCCCAAACAAAAGAGAAAGAAATCTGGATCAAGGAAACAAAATTACAAGTGTCTCCGACCATAACAATAGCTTACCAGTGCTGCACATTCTTCTGCGAGACCAGGTCCAGCTGCGGCATGCAAACCAGGGCTGCTGTGTGCTTCATCGAGATTCTGTCAACCACCGGATTGAAAGTAACTCAGAACAAAATAATGGAACTAATCCTATGATGCATTTAGTGGTCCCTGTGATGCAGTTTTTCAGCATGCAGAAAAAAGCGGCAACTTCGGAGGCAGAGATGAGCACTTCATGATTCAAAGGCTCAAGATAAATAGTTATAATTCGGCATTAAGCTCGGTGAACTTATAGGGCCCATGCAAATAAACCTGTACACTGCAAACATATAAAGTCCATGAAAAGAAACCTAATTCGCTGCATTTACGCTTTTGTCAAGTATCCAAATTCAATGAATCAGCACCCTCCACTTTATGCTTTATAGCACATTAAAACATAGCCACATGCAGCAACTGTCTTTTACAGTTGTTTACCTTTGACCACCCAAAATAACACAAAATTACCCATTTAAGGCGTCAGTGTCCAAAAATAACCATGTTCCTGTTATTCAATAATCAATGTGAATGCACTGTCTTAGTTGCATTATATCAAAATAACACTACTGTAGAAAGTATTTTCTTATCACCTCGTTTGTGGAGTTAACAACAGCATCCACCTCAAGATTCCAAGGGTTCCCCCTCCACAGATAAATCTTTGAGTTTATTTCATGATCCACTGGAAACCTGGACACCATTCCATTTCCACTACTCTTTGCCCCTGATGAAGAAGCTAAAGGGTCGGGAAAGTACAAATTTGGAAAGCCGGGATCTTCATTTTCAAATGAAAACTTGTACTCAGCATCACTCCAACGTGGAACTTGGTCCAATGTCACCACTGAATCCCCATTATCGGTGGGTAATCCACCACGGGTAGTCGCGGTAGCCACCGGCCGATACATGTTCGTAGCTACCAATCAAAACCTTATTTCCCTCAATTGGTCCAAGAATTACTGGTATTCCTTCAATCCGTCAACCGACTGAAATTTCAGAACTTCAAAAAAGGCCTGCACCAGTTTTTTATTGACCAAAAAGTTAATGAGTTACAGCTTCCCTAAGGCCCAAGTTCAGATGTGAGGAAAGGAAACAAAAGTACCAGAGCATTCAACTTTCCTGCATATTTTTTATTGTTTAGTTCACACAAAATTTGTGGCATCTTTACTTTACCTCTAGGATTAGTTTCCCTCAAAACTTTTCCTGCAAAAAATGCAAGATTTTACAAGAATCTTATTTTTCAACTAGTTCCTTGCATAATTAAACAACTATATATTAACTTGTTTCACAAAAATCTCTCTTAAATGCACATACAGAAGAAGATATGATTCTTGTTCCTTCACTTTGCGTCAATTGCACAAAATACTTGCCAATTGAAAGCAGCCACAAACATAAGTTACTTCACAGACAAAATAAACCAAATACAAAATTAGGATCGCAATTGGAATCGTGACATTAGAATCTCCCTCAAAAAGATCAACCCAATATTTTTCATGATCAATTCAGACAACGAACCAATAAAAAAAGCCAAAAATCTAAATCTAAATCTAAATCCAAATGTAGTCAGTTTTAGGAAATTGAAGTTATAGGACAATAAAACAGTTGTGCTAATCAGTTATAGGTTCCTTGAAGAGCAAGGCAACCCATATCACATTCAAGATCAAACTTAACCAGACGAACAAAAATTCCCCATACAGCTGAACAACGTCTATTGCACTCATTAGGAAAAATTACAACTGACTGAATATTCTCAAACCACACAAGGCAACGATCACCCCAGACTGCTGCAGGGCCGGCCCTGGGCCTAGAAAGCCAGTCTTCACGCCCCCAAAAGAAATGCTAAGACGAAGCAGCACAAATGCCTCACCCCACTCCACAACAACACCAACACCCC
>JABCMJ010003256.1:0-21930 GCA_014822125.1 Arbutus unedo
TACTTGTACATCCTATTTGAGATCATTTGTGCCTTATGTCATATCATTTCACACTTGTGTGATAATGGCATAGACATTCCTATTGGGTTTTGTAAGCTCATTCTATCTTTTTCAGGTACAGTTCCAGATACTTAGCATGTGGTGCGTGAAGTGCATAGAGTGCTGCATTATTTTTTGAAGACTTTGATAGGAGTTACCTAGCATCTCTGCTTTGAATTTTGGATAGATGTTTTGTAACTCATTTTTAACTTCGTTCTTTATTTTCACTAGGAAGTGTAAAATGGTTGACTCTAGTATTATTTTGGAAATCCCTTTTCTTCGGGGAGTAATTTTGATGTAATATCTGTAGACTTAACTTTTGGTTGCCTCATTGAATGAAATGGTTTGGGATTATGGGTGTATTTTTTAGTGTTGTGAGATTTCTTTACTACGTATCGTAATAATAATATGTTGAAAATCGAGGACATGACAGCAACTTTGGTTACTCACCCACTTCTACTGGTGGCTCAACCCCTAGAAGCCAACTCCCATCTCACTGTAGTGGGTGCTGCATATTGTGAAACTTGCTTTGAAAACTCTTTCTCAAGAAACTCCTACTTCTTGCAAGGTATTGTGAACTCTTATTCTATTGACATGTCTAACTTTATGGTAATGCTTTCTTTTTCACTTTTGCTTTCGTTTCCTGCAGCTTTTTATTTATATTCTTACAAAGAGAAATGCTACAGTGACTATATTTTGATACCAGATTTGAATACAATATATGACATTAATCACATTATTCGATAGACCTTGCATGATATGTACTTATATAATTCAGCATGCGAGGCTCTAGAAAGGATGAAAATGTCACTCGGTGGTACCCAAATATTGTCTCGTACTATTAGCTTTCTAGAAATTAGTGTTCGTATTTTTGAAAATAGTTTTTCCTAGTTTTTGTTTCTGAAAACAGGAATATAAAACCGAAAAATAGAACCAATACCAAGCAGACCCGATTTTTGAAATCTGATTTTGAATTTTGGCAAATGCTGATTAGGTGTGGATGTTCATGTGGAATGCAAAGTCGCAAATTCACCAAAACAATAAAGAAAATCACATTCTCAGTTAATAGAACCACAAACAGATATGGACTGTACAAATTGGATATACCATCAGTGGAAGGTGTTGACGGTGTGGAAGGCCCAACAATTCAGTCATTGTGTGAATCAAGATTGATTCAGAGCAACAAATCTTCAACTTGCAATATTCCAAATATGGAATATTGCCTAACCCCGCAACTAGGTTGCATTCATTGATGAGTTGAGCTTATTACAATTTGACAAAGGTTTTCTCGGAATTTGCCTAACCATTGGATGAGGGTTAAGCACGTCCTTCCAACTTTACCATCCTTCTTTTAATAAGAACTCACACAGTGCTCGCATCTTACGTTTAAAAATCAAATGTCATTTCGCTCTTTCCATCCCCAAAACTCTAAGAATCAATCTTAACCCTTTCCCCCAGAAAAATCACAAAGTGTTTTCATAAATTTGTAGAAAAAGCCACAGAAAACCAGCACCAGCAAACAAAATAGCAAGACAACAGGAAACCAGATGCTGCACCAGCAAACAAAACAGCAGGAGAACAAGAAACCAACTGCTAGCAAATCAAAATGCACCAACCTTAAATACATTAGGAGCCAAAACCAGCTGCAAACAGAAACAAAACAAGACTACAGGAAACAACCAAGCCAGCTATCCAAAACTCCCAACATGCAGGTGCTACAAGCAATCCAGGAAACAGATGACACTGCATACTTGTAATCACAATGCACCAACTTCAAATGCATTACAGGAAAACACAGAAAAAAAGCTACTTATGTGATCATGCAGGGACTTGAGGTTGTGTAAAGGGGTGCCATGGCCTTCATCCACTCAAAAGTCTTAACTATTTCTATACCTATGTCAAACACAAGAATATATGCAACATATTAAACACCAACCAAGATAGGAGCAAGTTTCCATGGAGACACCAGTATATGCCCAGACTCTAATTTAAGAAAACATAGTATGCAGAAAGTAGAAACCCACAAAATAAACAACAGATTAGGAGCATTTTTCCAAAATCCAAGTGAAATCATCTATTTAAGATTTTTATAGTTGTTGCTAAGCATTTACCTCATTCTGAGAATTCGGCGCCCGAAACAGTGGTGACGATGAAGCATTTTCTTCCGATGGTTGGGTTTGCTGAGCTATCTCCTCTCGACTGTCTCAGTCAAGATTAAGTGTCACTTGCCTATGTGCACTAGAGGCATCTAGAGGCTATTACAAAAAAGGAACAAAAAATTAAATACAAAAAATACACATGATGAATAAGTAAAAACACAAGTACAGTACATTATCGTTAGGCAATGACTCATCCAGTTCATCGTTTGTGTCCTTAAATGTGTAGCCCATAGCACGGAAAGCCCTCTCAATCTTGTTAAGCTTTGATTTCATCTCATGGTACTCTCGGGCTGAGGGTTGGTATAGTCCCTGATTCTGCTTGTTGGCACCAACCAACTGGCTCCTAGTTACTCCCAAACCGTATCCCCGAAGACGACCCTGCCGCTCAGGTCCTATAACTTGGGTGAAGATTTCATCCTCTGTGATAAAAGGTGAATGAGACCTCTCTTCAGATGATTGCATCTCCTTCAATTTATCCTACAAAACATGTTAAACTTCAAGACTAAGATATCGAAAATAATGATGATAGCGTAAAACAAAGAAAACAACATTTAAAATTACCAAAATTCGGCCAGTTTCTTCATTAACCGGTACACCATTTTTCTTCGTATGATTTTTGACAAACATGTCAATGCGCGTGGGATTCTTATTTTGGTTCCTCTCCTATCATTGCCATTGAAGAACATAGAAGGTGAACATTACTTCTCAAACAAGAATAGTAGAATAGAAGCAAAGGAAAAAAAATTGACTTATCCTTTAAACCTTCTGCTCAACCAAATAATGTGGTGTCCTCCCAGAAGTGTGCAGTAATTTTTGGCCGGACCTGATGCTCTTGTTCTTTAAACTCTTCGCCTATAAAGTCACCAATTTCAAATTTGTTACAAAATCAACAACAATTCTATGATACCTGAGATGCTACGACAAATGGTACATATTATTTGCATACCTGTACGTCTTGATCACTCCAATGATACACTAAACATCACCACTGCTGCTCTGTAACTCTTCTAGGCTTATTTGCCAACCTATCTACATCATTATGATATCGTGTGTATCCTTGCTTTTTGGCTTCGTATTTCCATCATGCCCACTTCTTTGAAATAGATTGCATGAACCATTTCTCTATGGAGTCATCCGCATCCGTATGAGCCTAAAACCAGATAAACTATTTCAATTTGTGACGTAATATATATCTTTGTACAAATATGACATCAATATGAACATTCAATAGATACCTTAATTTCATCCCATACTCTCTTCTTGTAGTGAAGAGAACCATCTCTCGCCAACACCCCTATATGGGTGACAAGGGGTGATGTTTCGGGTATTATAGGTTGACCCCTATCATTTCTCTCGATAATTATTTTGCCTCCATTCTGGGAAAATGATTCATTCATCAACAAGGGACCACTCCCCCGCCTTTCCGTTGAAGTGCTACCTATAAGTAAACGTGGACTTAACAAATTATTACATATTGAACCAAGTAACTTGGTGTAAAATTTTATAGTTTATGAACAATTTAAACAAAAGTGATGGTTTAGAATATTAGAAGCATGAAATCATTTCACTGACAGAAGGGAAAAACTAGAAGAAGCTAGGAATGTTTGTGTAGCTCTTTTTGTAGTGAATTTTTTATTGGAGTAGTTTGGTTCATGTTATTGTTGAAAAATATTTTAGATAGAGAATGGTTTTTTGCTATGTTTGAAGCAAAAATTAAGTGGGCTCCACACCTTATTTAATGTGGGTTTTGAATTGAAAGTTGTTTACATTTGATTAGAGATTAAATTCATGCAATTTGTTTGCCTAAACCATTAATGGAGTGAATGAAATTTAGCTCCATAAAGATTCACTTGAGTTTGAGGAATTGAACATGAGTCCCACATAGGAAACTTAGAAGAATCCTAGTGGATATATAAGACCCAACTTTCGTTAAGGATTTGGGCCCCAAGAGATACCAAAGTTTTATCTGTGGGAGAGGACCTAGAGTAAGTGGGCTTTGGTCCATTTACTACACATGCGTGCGTACTGCTCACCCGTTCGGCCCGGTCTTGGTCTCGGGTTCATGGGCCTCGAGCTTGGGCCTCATTCTATAACCATTTTGGGCCAAATTTATTTAAGTAATTTTCTTTACTTAAATTATTTTTAATTCCTAAACGCATGGACCCAACTAGACGCATCCGGTTGGTTCATTCAAAGTGAACAGTAGCGTCCAGTTGGTTCAGTCTAGGTGGACATAACCATTCAGTCTGGAGGACACAACCAATGATCTAACTAGTGCGATTCTGCACGTGTTCGGCTGCTCCGAAAAGGCACTCTACACCTATAAATTCAAAGGTCTTCCTTCAGTGTAAATAACTCAACAAATTCGAACTCTCTTCCTGTTAGTCTATCTAAATTCCTTTCGTTCGTTCTTATGTTTTAAAAAGTTCAAACACTCTGTGGTTCGCTGTGCACACAAATTGCCGTGCTTCTTTCGTGTGTGTTGGCTATTGTATCCTAGGAGACAAGCGTCTACAACGTCCAACAATCAAAAGTAACGAGCAAGGGCGAATATCATCTTAAGGAGACAATGTAGCATTGGACTCGGCAATAACCAGTAGCTGCGCTGTCACACCCTCAATTTTAAATAAAATAGAATAATACAAAATATTGATAAAAAAAAAACCTCACAAACCTCGTAAGTAAACCCAAAATATTTATTCATGATATATCAATAAGTTTAAAGTTTGAAACGAGTACACAAAAAGGGCCATATCCGGCCCATTATACATCAAGTCCAATATTAGAGTTTAAACATTTCCCCTTCCGATCAAAAGAATAGACAATAGAAGTTACAACACATTTTTCCAAAATAATATTTTATAAAGATGCAAAATAACTTCTTCCAAAACAAATGCAAGCATGCAAAGCAACTCATACTAACGCTCCGAGTCATAACTTGAAAAGAAGAAAGGGTTGAGCTACAAAGCCCAATAGAAAAATCGACACAATATCTATGAATATGGATGAGGAGGCACATTATATAGTCATCAAGGATAAAAAGAAATTCCCATAACTAGAGCACATAGGTAAACAAGGAGAATATGTTCATCACTTAAACAAATCAAACTCATTAGCTAAGGATATCATTTCCCATTCAATTACTTATGTGCCTCGTTACCACGTCGATATCGTGTATTTCAAACGTCATCTCCTAGCACATTCCCAGCAAAAGCTAGCAATGTAATATCATGTCCTAGCATACTGCCGAGGAGGCTAGCAATATTGTGTTATCCCCTAGTGCACTCCCGGAGGAGGCTAGCAATGTTCTTGTATTGATTAAATGTCAACGTATGTCTAAGTTCGATTATCCATCTATCATAATATGTCAACAAGTCCGTTAAAATATATAACCATAATGAGAGGCAAAGGATTAAACCCTAGGAGACGTCTCAACAAACTATCCCAGGTCATCCGGATGGGGCAAAACAGGCCATTCGGATGGGTTAAAACTCTCAGAAGCAAAAGCAAATGTTGTAGGTAAGGCCATCTGGATGGGTAAAAAATGGTCATCTGGATGAGATACAAAATCTCAAAAACAATAGAAATGTTGTAAACAAGTTCGTCCGGATAGGGCAGAAATGGCCATCTAGATGGAAAACAAAATCTCATAAAAACAGAGGATGTTGCAAGCTAACTTATTCGAATGGCCCATAATGGCTCAACTGATTGGTCGTGGAAAAACAGCAATTTGAAGGAGATCTGCAGAACTTTGGATTTGATTCCAAGTCTCCCAAAAGACGATCAAGACATGAAAGAAGGTTCACAACAAGTCATAAACACTCAAGGAATATGGAAAATCCCTACCTCAAGCTTCAAAGTGCAAGATCCAAGCTCCAATAGCAAGTTCTAGATCCAAATGTTAAGAAAATCTTGAAACGAAACTCCTCCAAGTAAATACACGCCAAATAGCTTCAATGATCAACGGTTTATGAAGGATTCTTGGAGGAATCGACGCTTGGAGTAAGAAATTTTGGTGGAGGATTTGAGAGAGCACAACAGTGCGAGAGGAAGTAACGTTATGTGGGTTTAGATTTGGAGAAAATATCTGATGTTATATCAAACGAATCCCTATATTACACTTATCCCCTCCACATTGTAAACATGTCAACCTCAAGTCCATGACTATTATTCCATAACACAATGGCTCCAATTCACATAATCATGTATAAATACAATGCCAAATAAAATATTCCAAACATTAATATTTAAAATGAAATTTTTTTCGATTCTCTATATCCTCCCCTCCTTAAAGAAATTTCATCCTCGAAATTAAATAAACAATGCCCACAACAAGACATGCATCAATAATGTCAAACTAAAATGAAACAAGTCAATAACTTATCAAGTTCGAATAATATCACAATGATCAAGACATGAATAGATGTGGGTATTTCTCTCGAACTTCGTCCTCTCTTTCCCAAGTCGACTCTTTCTTGCCTTGATTGCTCTACAAAACTTGAACCAATGATGTCGTCTTACCCCTCAAAACTTGCTCACACGAATCTAAGATACATATTAGTTTCTCTCCATATGATGCGTCGGCCTCTACTCATGTTCGGACCATTCAAGTACAATCGACAGATCCAGCTCGTATTCTCTCAACATTGACACATGAAATATGTCGTGAACACCTGATAGTTTAGGCGGTAACGCCAAATGATACGCGACTACTCCAATCTTCTTGGTAATGTCAAACAGCCCAATATAACGTGGTGAAAGCTTACCCCTACACTCAAAACGTGATAAACCTAGTCGTAGTAATCCTTTCAAAAAACACATGGTCTCCCACCTCAAATGATAACAAACGAAGACGTTGATCGGCATAGCTTTTCTGTCGGCTTTGAGCGGTAAGTAATTGTTGACGAATCACCTTCACTTACTCAGTAGTCTTCTCTTGCAGGTCAAAAGTTGTTTGCGAATCAGCTTCATGCCATCGATAGTCTGCCTTATCAAATCTGGCCCGACAAATGCTGTCTCGTCCAACTCGGTCCAACATATTGGCTATATACATGGCCTACCATACAAAGTCTCAAACAGCGCCATCTCAATGCTCGATTGGTAACTATTATTATACGCAAATTCGGCCAATGGCAAGTGATCCTCCCAACTGCCCCGAAATTCCATCACGCATGCTCGAAGCATATCTTCTAAAATTTGAATCGTCCTCTCGGATTGCCCATCGGTCTGCGGATGATAAGCGGTGCTAAAGAGCAAATTCGTACCAAGTGCGGATTGCAAACTGCTGAAGTCGTGCAGTGAATCTCGGGTCTCGATCGGACACGATAGAAACAGGAATCCCATGCAGTCAGATAATCTCCCAAATATACAATCGACTAAGCTTCTCAATAGAATCCGCAACCTGGATCGGTAAAAAATGAGCGGTCTTGGTCAAACGGTCTACTACTGTCCATATTGCATCATGCCCTCTTGACGATCTCGACAAATTGGTAATAAAGTCCATCGTCACATTCTCCCATTTTCATTCTGCTATTGGCAATGGTTGCAACTCCTCCACGGGTCGTTGATGTTCAGCCTTCACTTGTTAACACGTCAAGCATCTCGATACAAAACTCACAACGTCTCGCTTCATTTTGAACCATCAAAATTGCCGATGTAAATCATGGTATATCTTTGTCCCTTCTCGATGAATAGCTAAAGAAGAATGGTGAAACTCTCTCAAAATCTCTTTCCGACAAGCAATGGGTACAGACAATTTCTCCTAAAAATGTAGACTTTGATCGGCGTGAATCATCCATCCATCTTGTGTATTGCCACTAAAGAACTTCTAGCATAACTCCTCCGTCTCCTCATCTTGTTGTTGAGCGTCCGTCACTAGAGTCGATAAAGTTGAGTGAATCGTCAAATTGCACAATGTCACTCCATCCCTAACTTCCTTGAACTATGTCGCATAACTCCCCAACTCATTCACTACCTTCCATCCACAAATAGCCAAACTTGCCAAATAGGTTGGTTTTCTACCCAAACCATACGCCACAACGTTTACCTTTCACGGATGATACTGCAAATCAAAATCATAGTCCTCAATGTGCTCTATCCAACGGCGCTGTCTCAAGTTCAAGTCTTTTTGAGAAAATAGATACTTCAAACTCTTGTAATCGAAAAAGATCTCGAACTTCTCACCGTAAAGGTAATGCCGCCAAATCTTCAATGCAAAAACAACCGCGACAAGCTCCAAATCACAGGTTCAGCAATTTCGTTCGTGAATCTTCAATTGCCTCAATCCATAGGCCACAACTCATCCCACCTGCATCTACACACATCCCAATCCCTCCTTCAATGCATCACAATACATGGAGTAACCAATCTCTCGCTCGGGCACAATCAATACCAGTGTGTTAGTCAAACATCGCTTCAACTCTTCAAACGCTGCCTTGCAAGCATCATCCCAAACAAAATGCGTCCCCTTACGAGTCGATCGAGTCAAAGGCGCTGCCAAACAAGAGAAGTCAAGCACAAAACGACGATAATACCCGCCCAAACCTAAAAAGCTTCGAATCTCAAAAACATTCTTCGGTCATTGTCAATCCATAACGGATTCTATCTTCCCTAGATCAACTGACACACCTCCTTGCGAAACAACATGCCCTAAAAACTTGAGTTCGGAAAGCCAAAACTCATACTTGTTAAGCTTAGCATAAAGACGATGCTCCCTCAAAAGTCCAAGAACAATGGCAAGGTGTGATCGGTGTTCTTCCTCTGTGGCTGAATAGATTAAGATATCGTTAACAAACACCACCACAAATTGATCAAGGTATGGTGAAAGATTTGGTTCATGAGGTCCATGAATGTTGCCAGCTCATTAGTCAACCCGAACGGCATAACCACGAACTCGTAGTGCCCATAGCGTGTACGAAAGGCGGTCTTCGAGATGTCCTCACTCTGAACCCTCAATTGATGATACTCCGACCTCAAATCAATCTTTGAAAAACACCTTGCTCCTCAGAATTGGTCAAATAAGTTATCAATCCTCAACATCGAGTACTTGTTCTTCACGGTCACACGATTCAGCTTCTGATAATCGATATGCAAACGCAATGAGCCATCCTTATTCTGTGCAAATAGGGCGGAAGCTCCCCATGGTGACGTGCTCGAACATATAAAATCCAAATTTTGCAAGTCTTGCAATTGTACCTTCAACTCTTTCAATTCTGTCGATGCGAAATGATACGGAGGCATAGAAATTGGTGAGGCATTTAGAATCAAATCTATCGCTAACTCAATCTCTTTCTCGGGAGGTAAACTAGGTAACTCTTTCGAAAACACATCCGGAAAATCACGAACTACTAACAACAACTCACCACGTGCATGTATATTCTCATCAAGAGTTAAACTAGCCAACAATGCATAAATAAAATTCTGCTCCCGAGGTTCATAGAGGTAAGGTTCCAATGGCTCCCGACATTTCTCAAAGAACTCAAAACAACCGTCACCAGGTGAATATATACTGACCCGATGCTTAAAACAATCAATCATAGCATGATAGGTAGATAACAAATCCATACCCAAGATAACATCAAACCCGGTCATATCCAAAATAATGAAATCACATGAAAAGCGATGGTCTAGGATGACAAGCTCGCAATCTCCACATATACGGTCAAGTAAGGATCTCTCTCCAATGGGTGTCTCAACAAACAACGGTGGGTCTAACAAATCAGTCTCCAACTCCAAAGCGCAAGCAAAAAATGCAGCAATAAAAGAATGCAATGCTCCAGAATCAAATAGAACTCTCACAAAAGAGTTGGACACGAGAAGCGTACCCCTCACAACAAATGTGTTTAGGCTCTGAGAAGTAGAAGGTGCCAGAATAGAAGAGATATTGTAAGCTCTAGCAGGAGCACGATGTCTTTGCACATACCCGCCCCCTTGTCTAGCGAAGTTCATCGACGCCGAAGAACTAGCCCATTTCTCAAATTGAGAACCTTGAAACGGTGTGGGTTGACGAAGATGGGATTGTTGTTGTTGCTGCAGAGCCGCAAATGATTGCTACTCCTGACCTTGCCGTTGTCTCAGTTACTACATCGAACCAACCTCGCTACGTGTTCTTCCCTTTTGAGGATAATTCCTCAAAATGTGATCTTCCTTGCCATATGTATAGCAAACCTTGGGAGGTACCAGGCACTAAGAACGGATATGACCCGGTTGATTGCATCGAAAGCACACACTTGCAAGCCTAGAAGTATTGCTTCGCGAATCCGACGAAGTTGGCGGCCTAAGGTTGGAATGGCCCCTAGGATATTGAATGGATTGTCTCTGTCGTTTACCTCCTTAGCTCCCTAAACTCTCTAAAGATAATGAATTAGGCATCACACTTGACTACCTTGGTTCCCAAAATCTGGAACCTCATTGTGCCTCCTTGGGCAATTCAACACTTCTAGCACACTCCACAATATATGCAAAGCTCATCTTGTGTTGGCTCATCATGAGTCTCTTGACCGAGAAGTGAAGACCCCTCTCGAAAAACTGACCCTTGCGATCTTCCAAAGTTACCAACTCTAGTGCAAAATGGGATATGGTCTGAAACCTCGCAGCATATTCTGACACGGTCAAGGATCCTTGTTCCAACCTCTCAAACTGCTCAAGTAGCTATTCACGGTAGGATTCTGGAAAGTATTGGTTCTCGAAAAGAACCTCAAAGTCTGCCCATGTCAACGTCTCCACGTCCGGTTCATCGACCCTAGCTGCTAGCCTAGCGGCCCTCCATGCATCCTTCCTTGACTCAAGGATTGACTCCCACCATTCGTTAGCCTCTCCCGTTAACTGACATGCCACAATATTGACCCTGAGTCATCTTTCACTATTCTCAAAGCAGTGAATAACTTACGTATCTCGGAGAGCCAATGGTTGGCCTCAAGAAAATCACCACCTTCCCCGCTGAACTGTGATGGGTTGAGATGACAGAACTCCTTCATCACATCAATAGCTCGATTCCCGCATTAGCTCTAGCAGCCTGATTCAACAAATTATCCTCAGCAAGTGCTGCCACAAACTCTCTTGCAAATGCGCCCGGAATGGCCAACAGCTCGACATTCTGCTCAACCTCCTCATAAATTTCTTCCGCGTGAGGAACCTTTCTCCGTTGACTCACAACATCCTCTAATTGTATCTCACAATAACGACCTCGGCCTTGACCTCAGGGCCCACCTAACCTCACGCCATGTTTAAGAGGCATAACTTTACAAGGTTAAAAGTACTGACGATGTCAAACAACATTTACAACACGAGGCCAACGCCTTACACTAGTTCCCAACATAGGTCATCAAATATATATTACTCATAAGCAGCAATTTGTGCAATGCAAATGGATGCCATGCACACAAGCACACACACACACACACACACACACACACACACACACACACACACACATGTCCTTCTACAATGCACCAATTGAGCCCATGTGACTCTAAGTCTCCCCATGGTCCCAAAGTATTCTAACTCATGCTTTGATACCAAGTTGTCATGGCCTCAATTTTAAATAAAATAGAATAATATAAAATATTGATAAAAAATCTCACAAACCTCATAAGTAAGCCCAAAACATTCATTCATGATATATCAATAAGTTTAAAGTTTGAAATGAGTACACAAAAAGGGCAATATTTCCCCAATGTACATCAAGTCCAAAATAAGAGTTTAAACATTTCCCTTTTCGAGTCAAAAGAATAGACAATAGAAGTTACAACCCATCTTCCCGAAATAATGTTTTATAAAGATGCAAAATAACTTCTTCGCATGAGCTTCCAAAATAAATGCATCACTTCAAGCATGCCAAGCAACCCATGTTAACACTCTGAGTCATTACCTGAAAAGAAGGAAGAGTTGAGCTACAAAGCCCAGTAAAAAAATCGACACAATAACTATGAATATGAATGAGGAGGCACATGATATGGTCATCAAGCATAAAAAGAAATTCCCATAACTAGAGCACATAGGTAAACAAGGAGAATATGTTCATCACTTAAACAAATCAAACTCATTAGCTAAGGATATCGTTTCCCATTCAATTACTTATGTGTCTCGTTACCACGTCCATATCGTGTATTTCAAACATCGTCTCCTAGCAATGTCGTGTCATCTCCTAGCACATTCCTAGCAGAAGCTAGCAATGTAATATCATGTCCTAGCACACTCCCAAGGAGGCTAGCAATATTGTGTTATCCCTTAGCGCACTCCCAGAGGAGGCTAGCAATGTTCTCGCATCGATTAAATGTCAACGTATATCACGTGTCTAAGTTCGATTATCCATCTATCATAATATGTCAACAAGTCTGTTAAAATATATAACCATAATGAGAGGCAAAGGAATAAAGCCTAGGAGAAGTCTCAACAAACTGCCCCAGATCATCCAGATGGGGTAAAACAGGCCATCCGGATGGGTCAAAACTCTCAGAAGCAAAAGAAAATGCTATAGGCAAGGCCATCCAGATGAGTCAAAAATGGTCATCCAGATGAGATACAAAATCTCAAAAATAATAGAAATGCTGCAAATAGGTCCATCTAGATAGGGCATAAATGGCCTTTTGAATGGGATAAAAAATCTCAGAAAAATAGAGGATGCTGTAAGCTAACTTATCTGGATGGCCTAAAATGGCTCAACCGGTTGGTCGTGCAAAAACAGCAATTCGAAGGAGATCTGCAGAACTTTAGATTTGATTCCAACTCTCCCAAAGGACGATTAAGACATGAAAAAAGGTTCACAACAAGTCATAAACACTCAAGGAAGATGAGAGATCCCTACCTCAAAGCTTCAAAGTGCAAGATCTAAGTTCCAATAGCAAGTTCTAGATCCAAATGTTGAAAAAATCTTGAAATGAAACTCCTCCGAGTAAATACACGCCAAATAGCTTCAAAGATCAACGGTTTATGAAGAACTCTTGGAGAAATCAAGGCTTGGAGCAAGAAATTTTGGTTGAGGGTTTGAGAGAGCACAATGGTAAAGAGAGGAAGTAACATTATGTGGGTTTACATTCGGGAAAAAATATCTGATGTTATATAAAACGAATCCCTATATTACACTTACCCCCTCCACATTATAAACATGCCAACCCCAAGTCCCATGACTATCATTTCATAACACAATGGCTCCAATTCACATAATCATGCATAAATACAATGCCCAATAAAATATTCCGAACATTAATATTCAAAATGAAAAACAATTCGGGTCTCTACATTTGCGACTTTATTCGTTTCGGCAACTAAACTATAAGTGTTCTAATCCTATTATTTTTTACTTATATTCTGCCAAACTTAAGCAAGTTATAAACAGATTAGTTTTATCTGTTATAATTTATTTTATATAGATACATTTTTTTCGGTATATCGAAACAACAATCTTAAGACGATATTCTGATTTCTTAATAAATCAGCTTACTGTAAATTATTTCAATCATATAATATCTTGTTTGTTTGTTGTATTGTGTACAACAAATAAAATGGCAGACGAAAATGTAAATGACATTCTGATAGGTACCGGTGTACCAAATGCATTGTCCCGGCACCACTGTAGACTGCTATCCCTACTTCTGTTCCGGTCAATCATGGAGAAAAATAAAAAAAAATTTAATGGGACTGAGTTTAAGAGCTGGTAGTAGAAAATACTGTTTTATCTTACAACTCTGAATCTAGCAAGGTTCTTGCAAGAATATACTGTAGTTATTAATGAGAATGAAGCAGAGCGACAAGTTTTCGCTGCGGTTGATGCTTGGAAGCATGCGGATTTTCTTTGTAGGAACTATATCCTGAATGGGTTGGACAACACGTTGTATAATGTGTATAGTCCATTGAAAACGACAAAGGATCTTTGGGATTCATTAGAAAAGAAATACAAAACGAAAGATGCCAACACGAAGAACTTCTTTGTTTGTAGATTTCTCGAGTACTTAATGGCTGATTCCAAATTTGTCATCAATCAAGTGCAAGAAGGATAAATGATACTTCATGAAATCCATGCCGAAAGAATGTCTCTCATCGAAAAATTGCCACCATTTTGTAGGAATTTCAAAAATTACTTAAAGCATAAACACAAGGAGATGTCATTAGAGGATTTGATTGTACAACTTAGGATAGAGGAGGATAACCGCATCGCGGAGAAAAGGAGAAATCAGGCTTTCCATTTCAAGGCCAAGGCAAATATGGTTGAACTAGGACAGGGGTAGAAAGAGAAAAAGCACAAGCAACCCGGGAAAAGTATAAAGGGTAGCGACTCCAGTAAATTCAATTCAAGTGTAAACCCATTTCTTAGTCATTGGGTGGAGTGCGCCTTTGGTACTTCAGTAGGGTGAGCTCTTTGAAAACTTTCGTTTGATAGGGCGATGAAAGGCTACTTCAATGACAGAACGAGCCGAAAACTCGAGAGGGTTGCCTTTGGAAGCATTCGTCATTAACCAAAGCGTCACTCGTTCCTTTGGATTATGTCATAATGCTGACTGAATCCAATCCATAAACCCCAGGCCATAGAGCAAAGGATTGCTGAAATCGCAAGAATGAAAGAAATGCTAGCAAAGAGCCAAGACGTTCACAAGTTAATGTAATCGAAGTGGAGAATCTGCCTCAAGACGTGTCTAAGATAAGTCTGTCGATGATTGTGTCAAAAGTTAATCTGGTGGGATCCAACTCCAAAGAATGGTGGTTAGACACTAGTGCTACACGCCAGGTTCGTTCCGACAAACAGATGTTCACCACTTATAATTTAGCAACTTCGGAGGAACAACTCTACATGGGTAACTCTTCGACTACACGGGTTGAAGGACAAGGCAAAGTAGTGCTAAAATTGACTTCGGGCATAGAGTTTACGCTTAACAATGTGTTACATGTGCTTGAAATTCGGGAGAATTTAGTATTAGGATCTTTGTTAAGCAAGAATGACTTTAAGTTAGTATTGTTTCAGACAAGTTTGTACTTTGTAAGGAGGGAATGTATGTAGGAAAAGGCTATCGTAGTGACGGTCTTTTAAGATAAATGTACCCATAGTTGTTCCAAAAATTAATAAGATCACATCTTCTAGTTTCTTGTTTGAGTTTTCTTTTATGTGACATGGTAGTTTAGGACATATAAACTATGATTCAATGCGCAAGTTAATTAATATGAATTATCTTCCAAACTTTCGTATAGATGCAAATCACAAATGTGAAGTATGTGTAGAAGCTAAGTTAACTACGCCATCTTTTCAGTTAGTATAGAGAAGTACCGAGCCTTTAGAACTAATCCATTCAGATATTTGTGATTTGAAATTTGTTCAAACACGTGGAGGCAAAAAGTACTTCATAACTTTTATAGATGATTGCACTAGATATTGCTATGTTTATTTATTGAGAAGTAAAGATGAAGCAATAGAAAAGTTCATTCATTATAAAAGTAAAGTTGAGAATCAACTTGGCAGGAAGACTAAAAGTATAAAGAGCGATAGGGGTGGTTAATATGAATCACCGTTTGGTGACTTCTGTTCCCAAGATGGGATAATTCACCAAATCTCAACGCCATATACTCCACAACAATATGGAGTTGCAAAGTGGAAAAATAGAACTTTAAAAGAAATGATGAGCGCTATGCTAATAAGTTCTTGTTTACTCCAGAATTTGTAGGGGGAAGCCATTCTATCTGCCAATTACATTATCAACAGGATACCCCATCGAAAGACGAATAAAACTCCTTACGAGTTATAGAAAGGTCGAACACCTTCTTATAGATATCTTTGAGTGTGGGGGTGCTTAGCAAAGGTGGCTATGCAAAATCCTAAAAAAGTTAAAATATGACCTAAAACTGTTGATTGTATATTTATTGGATATGCAAATAATAATAGTGCTTATTGGTTTTTAGTTCGTAAAAGTGATAATCCAGATGTACATGTACATACTATCATCGAATAAATAGTTGCATCATTTTTTGAACACATATTTCCTTGCAAAGAAACACATGACGAAAGTTCCGTAAAACAAACTTATAATACTGCTTTTGGCAGCAATGAAAATCTAGATAATGATGATCTAGAAGAAAAGGATACCAAAGAATCTAGACGAAGTAAGAGGGCTAGAACTTCAACATCCTTTGGACTTAATTTTTTGACATATTTGTTAGAAAATGAGCCTCAAACCTTTAAAAAAACTATGACCACTCCAGAAGTTCCTTTGTGAAAAGGGGCGATCAACAATGAAATAGAATCCATACTGCAAAATCGTACTTGGGAATTGGTTGATCTCCCACCCGGTAGCAAACCACTTGGATATAAGTGGATATTCAAGAGAAAAATAAAAGAAGATGATTCAATAGATAAATACAAGACAAGACTTGTAGTAAAAGACTACCGACAAACAGAGAGAGTAGATTATTTTGACACTTATTCACCGGTGACAAAAATTACTTCCATTAAAATGCTAATTACTATAGCAGCATTACTTAACCTTGAAATCCATCAAATGGGTGTAAAAATAGCTTTCTTAAATGGTGATTTAGATGAAGAAATTTACATGGAACAACAGGAAAGTTTCATAGTTCCAAGTAAAGAAAACGAAAGTTTGTAAACTTGTTAAATCCTTGTATTGATTAAAACAAGCTCCAAAACAATGGCATGAGAAATTTGACAATAAAATGCTATGTCATTGTTTGTTTATATGTGGATGACATGCTCATTCTTGGAAGGAATAATGACATGATGAAATCCACTAAGAAAATGTTGAATTCGAAATTCGACATGAAGGATATGGGAGTTGCAGATGTTATATTAGGGATGAAAATCACTAAAACATCTAAAGGATATATATTATCTCAATTACATTATGTTGAAAAAATACTTAACTTATATTGTAAAGATGATGATCGTCTTGTATGCACTCCTGTGGATGTAAATCTTCATTAGGTAAGAACGTTGGACCATGTATCTCACAATTGGATTATACGCACGAATCATTGGAAGTCTCATGTATTTGATGAATTGCACGAGACTAGATATAGCGTATGTTATTAGCAAATTAAGTGGATATACCAGAAACCCAGAAGTTGACCATTGGAAAGCCATAATTAGGGTTTTGCGATACCTTTGGTATACCCAAAACAATGGCTTACACTATATAAGATATCCAAGAGTGTTAGAAGGCTATTGTGATGCGAACTAGATATCAAATATTAAACACTCTAAATTCAGGAGTGGATATGTCTTTATGTTAGTAGGTGCTGCTGTTTCTTGGAAGTCTTCCAAATAGACCTGCATTGCTAGGTCACAATGGAATATGAGTTTATAGCTTTAGACAAAGTAGGAGAAGAGGCAGAATGGCTTCGTCACTTCTTAGAAGATATTCCAATGTGGCCTAAACATGTACCTCCAATCTGTATACATTGTACTAATAGTATGTCAACAATAAGAAAGGCACAAGACAATATGTATAATGGAAAGTCTAAACATATACGCCATAGATACAACACCGTTAAACATTTGCTCTCAACTGAAATTATTTTCATAGAGTACGTTAAGTCTAAAGAGAATTTTGCGGATCCATTAACAAAAGGCTTAGACAAAGAGTAAGTGATACGTTTACCGAGGGGGTGGGATTAAAGCCTATGTCATAAGAGTTGCCTCTATAGAACCCTATCTAGTTGACTGGAGATCCCAAAATGTAGATTCAAAGAAAAAATAAAATTGTGTGTACACTCAGTAGTATCATCTTGGAGATATCTCTTCTACCCATCCCTATGATACAAACTAGTGATTCCTGTAGCGCTTTAGGTTAAGTTATGCTTTTAATGATTCTCATACTTTGGTAATCCAAGTGGAGTAAGACAAAATACTCTTAATAAGAAGTCACCTATATGAGTGTGAAGAGGCCGCTTCTATGAGAATGAGAAGGCTAAGTTCTTTAGAGCACTTATGAAAATCAAGAATTGCCCAGGGCCAAAATTGGCACAACCGTGAGAACCACTTGTGTTAGGAAAGATCCTGTGTGACTATTATTGTCTTGGTTTACACTAACAGCTAAACAGTTCAAGGCATCGTGTCCACTGATTAGTTAGTACTCTCGGTAGTAACTCACAAGAGAAGGTTCAAGGCCGAAAGATACCTATCCTATGCAGGAAATTTCCACCAGAACTTTCTAATCTTGAGTTAATTTCTAATCTGCTAAATCGGTTCAGCTAAATATTATTCATGTGGAGGGATTGTTGAAAAATGGTTTAGAGAGAGAACGACTTTTTCCTATGTTTAAAGCAAAAACTAAGTGGGCTCCACACCTTATTTAATGTGGGTCTGAAAGTGAAAGTTCACATTTGATTAGAGATTAAATTCATGCAATTTGTTTGCCTAAACCATTAATGAAATGAATGAAATTTAGCTCCATAAAGGTTCACTTGAGTTTAAAGAATTAAACTTGAGTTCTCACATAGGAAGCTTAGAACAATCCTAGTGGGTATATAAAACCCAACTTTGGTTAAGGATTTGGGCCCCAAGGGAACCAAAGTTTTACCTATGGGAGAGGACCTAGAGTAAGTGAACTTTGGTCCATTTACCACACACATGCGCATGCGCTGCCCGCTCATCTGGCCCGGCCGAGTCTCGGTCTCGAGTTCGTGGGTTCGGGCTTGGGCTTGGGCCTCCTTCTATAACCTTTTTGGACCAAATTTATTTAAGTAATTTTCTTTACTTGAATTATTTTTAATTCCTAAATGCAAGGACCTGACTAGACGCGTCCGGTTGGTTCGGTTCAAAGTGAATAGTCGCATCCGATCGGTTCAGTCTGGGCGGAGACAACCATTCAGTCTGGGCGAACACAACCAATGATCCAACTAGTGCAATTCTACAACTGTTCGGCTGCTCCAAAAAGGCACTCTATATGTACAAATTCAGAGGTTTTCCTTCAGTGTAAATAACTCAACAAATTCAAACTCTCTCTTCCTGTTATTCTGTCCAAATTCTTTTTGTTCGTCCCTACGTTCTAGAAAGTTCAAACACTCTGTGGTTCTCTGTACACACGAATTGTCGTGCTTCTTACGTATGTTTTGGCAGTTGTATCCTGGGAGACGAGTGTCCAACAATCGCAAGTAACGAGCAAGGGCGAATATCGTCTTAAGAAGACAATGTAGCACTGGACTCGGCCATAATTGGTACCTTTGCGACTTTAGTTTCAACAACTAAACTGTAAGTGTTCTAGTCCTACTTTTTTTTTTATTTACGTTCTGCATTAGTATTATCTGTTATAATTAATTTTATACAAATACATTTTTCGGTAGATCGGAAACAAAAAAAAAAATTATTTTTGAATTCCATTGATAAAATCCTAAAATATACTAGCAGAAGAAATTTTAAACAAAAAGCCAAATAATTTTATTAACATATGAAAAGGTTGAGTTTAGACCTCTCAAACACAACCATATAACTGATGAAA
This sequence comes from Arbutus unedo, assembly GCA_014822125.1. NCBI lineage: Eukaryota > Viridiplantae > Streptophyta > Magnoliopsida > Ericales > Ericaceae > Arbutus > Arbutus unedo. Next base: position 19,634 of record JABCMJ010003256.1, read on the forward strand.
GAGAAAAAATAGCCTTATGTATTAACTTTATAACTTATGAAATAGAGGAGTTTTTGGTCTTTGGAGCTGGAGTCCCCCTATTTTGTTTGAGGAGTTTTATAAATTAAGAAAATTTATTTAAAAATTTATCTAAATTTAAAAATCAATGATTATAATATATTTAGATTTGTGAAGCCAAAAAATAGTTCTCGTTCATTAAATTTGAAATGAAGAGAGAGAAAGAGGAGACTGGACATGAATTTAAGGAGGTGTATAATGGCTAGAAAACTATCCTCCAGCTAGGAGATCATTACACACCTGCTATTATAGACCCATTGACATATATGTCGGTCGGGTCAGTTTTCACAAGTTTAAATGGATCCCACCTACAACCCGAGAGAGAAATCCTGACCTTTCCAATCTGCATCCGATCGACGACTCGAATGCTCGAAAACATCAGTTCAACGTTTGGTTGAGTTGGATTAGATGGGTTGATGCCTTGATGGGTTTATTAATTTAATTGGCTACTCACCTCATCATTATATATAAAGAAAAATGTTAACCGTCGCCATTAGATAATAAATAATGTATAAATATTCATAAATTATGTATTAATATTCGTAAAATACATATTAATGTCCGTAAAATGTATATTGATATATATAAGTACCAAGACGTAAGAAAATTATTTCAACCATCTTCATGTATACTATTAAATATGACAATATTATATATAAGTTATTTTTTGTGAAGTCAACAATAAAAATTTATAGGCATGTTATATGCTACAATTTTTTGTTTTAAAAATTTTTCTAATCTTTTTGTTTAGAAAAAGATTTTATATATTTTTCAATTTTTATTTCTCTTTACTTTTGAAGGTATTATCATAATAGTTAAAAAATATAACATATTTGAAAAAAAGAATCAATTACTAATATCATCAATACTTTTTTATTCTTTCAATTCCACCATTGAATACGAATGAAAAAAAGTAAATTTTTCTTGAAAATTTAGTTACTAATTTATGTCAAAATAGACCTAAATAGTATACTAAATAACTTTCAAGAATAATTAATAAAATACATATGTCCAACACTCAAAATTTTAATTTTATTTATATAGAATTTTAAATTTTATTTATATAGAATTTTAAATTTTATTTTAAATCGAATAAATATGAAAAGACATAAATTTACTTTAAGTTGTATAATGCTTACTGTTGTTTTTTTTAGAAGTAATTTTTGTTGATTTAAACTTTAAAAGAAAATATAATAGGTCTCATTTTGAAATTTTGCTTTCGGCCCCAAAACTCTCAGAACCGACCCCGGTGAGAAGATCCATACTTGTGTCACACTTTCTCGTTAGCTCCGTCCTGTATTATAACCTTCTAGGCATTAAAAAGGCAATACAATCCAGCCCTTCTGGAAATAACAAATTGAAATACATAAAAATAAGGGAAGAAGTTTCAAATGCAAAAGAGTCAATACTTTTGACTTGTACGGTGTGGTTAACCTCAAAAAAATAAGTGTAAAATGCACTGACCACTCCTGAGGTTACTGACAAACGTAGGGCACTCACAAGAGATTTCAAAAAATACAATTACCTCCTCTGCTTTTGAAAATTTTTAATCATTTTTTCCCTGCCGTTAATTTTCGATAGATGGCATTAGGTTTGTACGTAAATTGACCATTTTGCTCTTAAGTATATACACTTATGTGTTTTCGTCAGGAAGAGAGATTGGAAGAGATGGGTTAGGTTTTGCTACTCGATCATTTCAATCTCGGTTCACTCTCAATATCAGATCGATTAGATTTTGCACAGATCGTTTCACTCTCAATCTTTTGGATGGACATTACCAGGTCCAATTACTACAAGGCACCAGAAAAGAAATCATCTGCACAACTAGATCTCTATCGCTTCGGTAGAGCCATTGGTTGTCACATTGTCACAACTAGATTTCGTCTTTATTCTAGTTGTCACATTGTTTACTATTTTGGATGGAACTCCTCTTGGTATGTTAATCACTCAAATGGTGCTTTTTGTTGGTTGAACGTGAGATTGTTATGCAGATTTTTGATGAATTTTGCTAATGTTGTTGAAATGTATATGCAACAGTTGCATACTGCTGTGATTATTCAGTTGCATACTGCTGCTGTTGTTGTTCAATTTTGTTGTTGTTGTTGAAATGTATATGCAACAATCATTCGTAAATGGAAATGGAAATGGAAATGAACATGGGAATGGGAATGGAAATGAAAATGAAAATTTGTAAACGGAAATGGATATTGTGATGTCCCGTCCCACATCGAAAGTCTACA
>JABCMJ010003257.1:0-13506 GCA_014822125.1 Arbutus unedo
ACTGACTCATATACTCATCTGGTTCATTACAAACAAATGATGTTACTGTACTCTACTAATGACGCACTCATGTGCAAACTCTTCTCCTCCAACCTGGGCGAGCTTGGCCTCCTGGTTTGATCAGCTCCTGGAGGGGTCGATCGGCAGCTGGAAGGATTTGTCTGGCATTCTCTATAGGGTTCATAATGAGTACTAAGGTGAAAAAGGAGGTGGACGCCCTATTCAAGCAACGCAAATCCAAATCTAAACCACTTTGGGAGTATGCAGGTCAGTATTGGGAACTATACAATGAAATTGGGGATTGTGACCCCAAGCTCTCCGTTACTTCCTTCAAGCTCGGCCTTGACCCAAAAACAGGATCTTTGAGGACTTTCTTCTAATCCCACCTACGCACATAGACGAATTGATGGATTGGATCGAACAACATGTCAAACTGGAAGAAGCAAGGGAGGAGTGAATCAAGGCCGAATAGGGCAAAATGGGTAGGACTGATCCCACTAGTGAATGTCGGAGGAAAACCAATATCGTGCATAAGGGAGAGAAGAAAGAAATTTGCCCGTTCGCGTATGTGGCCAAACGTATGGTGTTCAAAATCTCTTTGTACCAGCTTCTTCGAAAAATTGAGCACAAGTCATTTTTCAAGTGGCCGAACAAGCTTATGGCGTAGCGAAAATCAAGAAACTAGAGGTTGCGTTGCTCGTAAATAGGGATCGAGGGCACATGACGGCAAACTATAGGCATTTTGAAACATTCCTAGAGAAAATGGTGGTTGAGAGCTGACTGAAAGAATGGATTGACGAAAAGAAAACCCCGACTGGTGCGTTGAGAGACGAGGGGGTTTAGACAACGAATGCCAAAGAAGCAGGAACCATTAATGTCATTCACTGCATGATGGACCCGAAGAAAGAAGAAAGGCGTAAAGACAAACTGCAAGATAAAAATTCATGAGCGTAGAGCCCGCCCCTAAGAAACGTCGAAGAGAGCCAGAGGGGATCGTCACCTTCACGGACAGAGATTTAGAGCGAGTACGGCATCCACACTATTAGGGATCGATTCCCGAAACCCAGTGATGAACGCGTATAGATTATACAACAAAAAATTATGAAATCTTACTAGGCAAAATTAGGGTTCATGCCTTTGAGATCTGTCTGGTTTGATCTCGACTATCTTTGCAGTTTGATCCTGATCGTACTTTGAGCACGGTTGGAATGATCTTACTCGACTGACCTCAAGACCTTCTATCGTAATCCTATTACACCTTGATCATAAATTGAGTGTGGGCTCAAAATCGTGATCTCTTTGCCTTCACAGAGTCTCTCTCAATATTTCGAATATTCAGTTGTCTTTGACCTAGAAGACATAGCGGTGTATATATAGGAAATGATAAGGACCCCTAGGAGAAGTATGGACTGGGCTTCCTATATAATTCGAGATTCCTTATCCAACCCGGATTAATTTTGAATTATATAAATTACAATTCGTACCACTACAGAATTATAATTGCATTCTCCTCTCATATCTTCAAAATTATACTTAACTTATTTGTTATGTCAAATACTAATATCCACCTACAGGGTTTGACATAATTGAAACTTATAAGCTTCCTCAAGAGGATATCATTGTTGCAGTGAAGAGTAAGTCTACCCCGGAGCAGCTCAAGTGGGTTGAAGTTATCGAGTTACCAGTGTTAGAAGATGTCGGCATACCAGCGGCCGACAAGGTGGTGGAGGAGTTGATCACCGTTCTGGTCAATGAAGATCTAGAACGCTTATTTCTCGTCAACTCATCCACGAGCAAGTGCGATAGGGAAGAAATGGTGAAGTTTCTAATCGGTAATATATTTTTTTTCGCATGGACACCATATGAAATGCAGGGAATCGATCCCAAGTTCATTTGTTATGAATTGAAGGTTGATTCGACTCATCAGCCAGTAGTTCAAAAAGCTCGTTGATCGGCTGTAACCCATAAAGGATGCAATGGTCGAACAAGTTGATAAGTTACCAGAAGCAATCGCCATGAGAGAGGTGTAGTACCCAACTGGTTAGCAAACATGGTGGTGGTAAAAAAATGGAACGACACATGGAGAGTCTGTGTTAACTACACCAATCTAAACGACGCCTGCCGAAATGACAGCTTTCTTATATCGAGGATCGGTCAGTTGGTGGATGCCATGGTTGGACATGAGCGCATGAGCTTTATGGACACCTATAGGGGCTACCACCAAATCACTATGTTCGGCCTGGACCAAGACAAAACAACGTTTATTACACCAAGGGGGCATTACTGTTACAGGGTGATGCCCTTCAGCCTAAAGAACGCTGGGGCTACATACCAACGGATGGTAGCCAGGATGTTTCAAAAAAGATAAGCAAAACAATCGAAACTAATATCGACGACATGGTGATGAAAAGCACTAAGGCCGAACACCACCTGAGGGACATGCAGGAGGTGTTCGATATTCTTAAAGAACACAAGCTGAGGTTAAATGCATCGAAGTGCACCTTCGGTGTCGACTCTGGGAAATTTCTCGGCCATCTGGTGACACAAAGATGAATCAAGGCCGACCCAAACTAAATCCAAGTGATCTAGCATCTCAACCCGCCGACCACCATTAAGGAAGTACAAAAGCTCACCGGTATGGCAGGCACTCTTAACCATTTCATCAGTCGGTCGTTTGACAAATGCCCATCATTCTTTGAATTCTTGAAGAAGAACGGCCATCGTCACTTCCTTTGGGATGAGGAGTGCGACAAAGTCTTCGTTCAGCTCAAAGAGTACCTTACCTTGGCACCTCTCTTGACTAAGCCCGTTGTCGGTGAAACTCTCTACCTGTATCAGGTTGTCTCCCCACATGCGGTCAGTTCGGTGCTGGTCCGACAAACTAAATCCAGGGATAGCCCCGTGTACTAGGTAAGTAAGACTTTGTTTGGCACAGAAACAAGATACCTACCACTTGAAAAACTTGCCTTGGCCCTGATAGTAGCATCAAGGAAACTTGCCCCCCTACTTTAAAGGGCATCCGATCATTGTCCTCACAAATACCCGCTTAAAGCCATCTTCAGAAGGGTCGACCTATTAGGGAGGATATCTCAATGGGCCATCGAACTGGACAATTTTGACATAAGATATCAGTCCCGAAAGGCCATTAAAGCCCAGATACTAGCTAATTTTATGGCCGAATTCACACCACGATTGGATTCGGTTGCAGCACCTGCTGAACAAACAACAGGGTCTGGACATAACAAGATAGGTTTCGGCGGAAGTGAGTGAAAATTATACGTGGATGGAGCATCCAACAGCAACGGTACCAGAGCGGGAGTTCTCCTTGTTTCTCTAGAAGGAATCCTCCATAAGCAAGCCATTTGGCTAGACTTTCATGCCATCAACAACGACGCTGAATACGAGACCCTCCTGGTTGGACGTAGAACAATCGAAGTAGCAAAACGGTAGAACTAATTCAGAAATTTCGTAGGGTTAAGGTCGAGCTAATCGCCAGGAGCAAAACTCACACGCTGACACGTTGGAAAGCGTGACTTCGACCGTGGAAGTCAACGGTCACCGAATAGTTCCCATTGACGCACTCGCTCGGCCAAGTACCAAACCCCTGCAATCCCTTGAAGACATGATGGGCGAATATGGGCCGAGCTGGATGGACCCTATCATCGCATATTTGAAGGAGGATAGACTACGAGCCGACAAGAAGGAAGCACATCGCGTAGTACACAAGTTAGCCCAATTCTGGGTCTCTCCAAACACGAAGCTTTATTGTCGGGCATTTACAGGGCCCTACCTCTACTGTGTCCATCCTGCCATGACTGAGAAGTTTCTCTACTCATTCGGCAACCTACCGAAGAACTCACCCCTTTGACAAGTCCATGGCCGTTCGCTCAGTGGAGACTAGATATCGTGGGGAAACTGCCGACAACACCAGGAGGGTTCAAATTTCTCATCACAGCCACTGACTACTTCACCAAATGGGTTGAGGCCGAACCACTGGTCACTATCGAAGAAAAGAATGTCAAGCGTTTCGCTTAGAAAAACATAGTCTCCAAGTTCGGAATTCCTTATGCCTTCGTCTCGGGCAATGGGGCTCAGTTTATGGGTGGCTTCTTCACCGATTTCTGCGTCGAAGATCGGATCAAGTTCTACAACTCCACATCGTGCTACCCACAAAGTAATGGACAGGCCGAAGCTTCCAACAAAATGGCGGTCTCCGGTATTAAGAAAAGGTTGTTAGCAGCAAAAGGTAGATGGCCCAAGGAGCTCCCAAGGGTGCTTTGGGCGTACCGAACCATGCCATGGCGTTCCATTGGCTAAACACCATTCGGCCTGGCGTTCGGCATGGAGGCTGTCATTCCACTAGAAGCAAACTTCCGGACCACGTGGACTGAACATTTCAATGAAGACCTTAATAGCCAAGAAATTGCCAAGGATATGGACTTGGTCGAAGAGAGACGCGACCGAGCCCACATCTGCCTGGCCGCTTATCAGAGATGCTTTATTGAGTAATAAAGCTATCATTTTTATCTCCATGAGACAATTGCCAACGTTTTCTATTAACATAGATGATTAAGGTTGGGATCCTTGTTCGAAGGAACCCTAGACTGACCTCGGACAATCGAGGAGCTCGCGAAAGGCTAGGGTTCATACGTGGTGCCCTAAGGCTGATAGGTGGGCAGCCAAGATACTCGAGCCACTAAGAGTTTGCAACAATTTTCTAGGTTTTTAAACCCTCAGTGGGGGAGAAAATTGGTAAAGTAACACCTCGGCCATTGCAGACTAAACAAAACGAAAGGCACATTGGCCGAAGTAGATAATAACAGGCCTACGGCTATTACGGATAAAACATGTAAGGCATATTGGCCGAAGTAAACTATGACAAAATAGGCGCATCGGCCGAATCACAAGAACTGAAATACATAAATGCGAAGGACATCTTGTTGTAGCAAAAACGTATCAAGTGAAACAATGAAGCACAAAGAAAGCCAACCTAAATGTCACAGTTCGGTGGTGGTCAAAATAAAGCAAAAATAGAAAAAGCTAAAGGGCAGCTTCAGTAAGAGTCTCCTCTTGCCCTTGAGCCGATGGGAAGGTGCCTTCGGCAGCAAAAGTGACAACTAAGGCCGCACTCGGAATGGTGGGCAGATCCTTCAACAATGGCGAGTCGGCCAGAACATCGACAGCCTTCAAAGCGTTGACCTAGTCACGCCAATAAATGATATCTTGCGACTTCACTAGCTCGGCTTCGCACTGGGCTTCGACTTCATCAAAGCAGGTGTTGAAGGCCCTTTCTATCACCTTCTTATGCTTCTCCCTCAACCCGTCAACCTCCTTCACCAGGTCGGTGTTGGCGCTCTGAACGACACCCAAATTGGAGGTGATCGTAGCCACCTCATCCTTGAGTTTAGCTATCTCCAACTCCATTTTCTTGCGAAGCTCCTTCTCTGTAACCAACCTTTGAATAGATCGGCTGGCGATCTTCATGGATTCTGACAAATGCTCGTTGAAGGCCGAGAGCGCCTGCATGGTCTGAAAGGAGGAGACAAAATTAGCAAAATCCACAAGCATGGGGACTTAAAAAATCAGCAGACGAAAAACTCGCCAAAAGGGCATTTCGATAAAGAGGCTTCATGGATGTCGGCATGGTTTTAGCGTATTTCGGCAGCAAAATTGAATGAGCCAAAACACGAACGACCCCAGCGTCGGTGATCGAGCTGTTGGTCGTAACCTCGATCATGCCAACCTTGAACTGGAGCTTCCAATGCTCGATCGCGACAGTGACCTATGCCTCACCAGAGGGACAGAATGGTTGCCGCTGGCAGAGAAGGGGTTGCAGACACCGAAGGGTTGGCGAAGTGAGAGGAGATGGACTTTGCGGTTTGGCGACGAAAGTTCTCGATTGCATGGGATGTGCTAGCTTGATGATCTGACGAATCGAGGTACTAAAGAAACCTACTCTACAAGGCCCGATCAGTACATCGGTCCTCAAGCGTGTGCCTATAATGAGACTCGAATTCCAAGATCGCCAGAACGTCTTGATCGTCAACTAGGATCTAAAAAGCCTGAAAAATCCGAGACGATTGAGACTCCGAGTTCAGACGACCAACGGCGTCCCTGTCTACAGGAGAACAAATACAACAATTAAATGCCAGACATACGAAAATCATAAATGGTCCAAAGACAAAGGAGGGTTATTATTATACATAAAACCCTTGGAACACAGGGAACAGAGTATTCATTCTCGCCAAGGCCAAACTCGAAGTTGCCAGTAACTTCTAGCATGTCCCCGACATACTTGTTCGACTATGGAGACAATGCCTTTTGGACTTCGCATTTTGAGCGGCAAAATAGACGCCAAAGATATCATAGAACTCAAATTCTTGACCGTAAGATATCGTAGAACTCAAATTCTTGACCGTACAACTCTTTGAAACGAATAATCAACATAATAATTCTAAATAAGTTAATGGACACCTAATAGGGAGTAAGGTTGGGCTCGTGGAAGGCTCATTGGAGCCAGGGATGAAGAGGGAACCGAACCCACCTTCAATGATGGCCATCATGGGGATGTGAATACAATCGGGCTGAAAGCTATGAGAGGCACCTAGGTCAAGGAGAGATAGGTGCACATCGCTGGGAACACCGTATCTGTTTCAGAAGACCTGCCTGTCGACATGGGAGCCGAACCGATCCCGAAATTTGCCTCTCTTTGGCACCATAAGACGACCTATCAAAGGGTTCAAAGGAATCAAAAAGCAGGGATGAGGGCTGACACCGAAGGTGTTGGGCAAAAGTGCCGAACGGACTTAAGTCTGAGGCTAAAAATGACGTGATGGAACAGGGTCATTGGAAAGTGCCTACTAAGGGGACAGGATAGCCGAAAAAGCTGATGGAACGGTGAAATGGTCACGTTCAGAGGAGAACAGTGCCAGAAAGCTAAAAAATCCTAGTTCTAATACCAAAAACCACATGAAAATGTGCTCTCAGCGTGAAAAGGGACACAATACAAACATAAAGAGTGAATCTTACCCGAGCGTCAGATGATTTGAAATGTTCCAGTTCAGACACGAAGAATTTCAGCAAGCGACTTGTGTAGTATAATCTAATGGAGAGGGAGGGAAAAGTCCCCCCCCCCCCCCTCTCCAAGGCGAATGTCGTACGACGCGAGGGAAACAAAGCAACGCAGATTTGGGCCATCCAATGGGCGACACGTGGATGGATTTGGCGTCATTAGTAATTAATGCTTCTAGTGCAACACGTGCGAAAGGCGAAGCGACAGCCTAACACACAACAAATCAACAAACAACGTGTGCCCAGACCATTACAGCTTTACGCATTTGGCTACTCGTGTCAACCAATTGCCTGCCAAGCCGACGCTTGGCTGAGGGGCTATTGTGGGGGCAGAACAATCTTTGGATAAATGAGTCTTTCCAATTTGGAGGATCATGGGCCGTGTCGGCAGTGTGGGACTTAGGTCGGCGTATTACCGAACGTGTCCCCTCTAGACAAGTCGGCGTGATAGAGATGGGTTCAACTTCGGCACTATTGGGCTTCGGCCGATGTGAGCCGATCAGGCTTATCACGAGAAGGATACGGGCTATGTTGAATGCCGGCCTATCGGCCTGCCGTTTGGCCAAGGCAGTGGGAATCTCCCAGAAAGGCAAGCCCCAATTTAGAAAGTATAAGTTTAGGCCGTAACCATGATTGGGAATGCACAAAGTTGGTTCTCTTGCATGGAAATACAGAGATTTGATATCATTAAATAAGGAAAGATTTTTCGACATTAGATTACCAAAGATGGGCACTCGATGGATTATAAATACGAGATCATAGGTCATTAGTCAGGTATGCTATTATTCATTATGCAATTAGTATTGTGTTTTGTTCTCTCAAGTATTCTGACTTTAGCATCGGAGTGCCATCAGGTTGGAAATAACCCAATTGGTGCTAATTGGCTGTTCATTGTGTAGGATATTGGAGCGGATCAGATGAGAAAATATTCACACCCCCACAGTGATCTTTGGTCAGATTTCTATTTTTTTGTTTGCACTTTTTTTCGGAATATGGATATGCTTTTCTTTGAATTGTGAAGTTTGATTTGATTTGCTAATGAAGTAATTTGAAACTCAAACTATGAACCATCTTTGAAAAAAAAGCAGATCGAATTTTGGAATTGAAATATCCATTTTTAGTTCATATCCGAGATTGAATTAATCAAATTTTCAAAAATTAAACTTGTATCAGACTCAGATCATATTGCCATCGGATCGGATTTGGAGATCTAGGAAAGACTCAACACATGCTAGAGATTCATTCCTAGAGAAGGAGAACTTGGATTTATTCCTAAAATGAGGGGTGTGTGAGCGCGGGGCAAGCACGAGATAGAAAATCAAATTCAAAACATAAAAGGAGCCAAGCATTGCATATTATGAAGGAAAAACTACCAGTAATTTTCTTTTAGATTTTTATTCCATGTCAAATGTGAAAGGCTACACAAGGGGGAAGCTCTGCCCCGGGCTACTATGTACTGCTATATTTTTGTTTGGGTAAGAAATGATGGGAAAGTGAAAAAAAACCATGGAGATTACTGAGACAATACTGATCATAAATTACTTGAGCTGAGATGTGTTGATTTGATAAGCATGCAATTGAACTTGTTTCGATATTCTGCAAGAGCCCACAGCGGGTATATATTCCTGTAGGCTGCATAATGTACCATGCAGTTTTTCATGAATACTCCAGTAATTTCCTGCAGTTGATAAACTTAATGGTCAAGTTATCAGATATCCAGCAAAACTATTGAGTCCACTTGAGAAAAAGAAAGAGGTTTGAAGGTTCCAACCTTTCCAATTGGATGTGTGGAGTGAATGAATTACCTGTTGGGGGAATTCTCCTGTTTCCATTTGTGAATTGATTAGCAACTTGGCAGCACGATGTAGAGGTGTTGGGTCTCTCTCAGCCTAGTTTCAACGTTGAGAATGTCACACAAATTTTCTAGACAAATCTTGTGTTTTTCTTAAAGCATATCCAACCATGTATGTATACATCCACAAGAACAAGCAATAATTAAAGGTTTTACCTGACCAGAATGAATTAAACCCATCATGGCCCATGAAGTATGCACCAAATTGGACCGATTGTCCTCTAGCGGTACATATTTCTGTTTGGATAGAGAATTAAAAAAATTATAATACATGATGTATTAAAATTTTTGAGTCACAACGAACAAATTAAGATGGAATCAATTGAATGAATTTGGATAGGATGGTAACAACCTTGAGGGGACTAGAGAGGTAGCTTTCTCCCCAACCTCCATTATCACGTTGTGACGATAGCAAAAATTGAACACCTTTACGCACAACTACACAATTGCAGTAAGTCTTCCCTGCTGCTGTCAAACCTCCGAGTGCAAACCAAGTGCCGTAGGTAAAACAAACACCCCAGTTCCCATACCTGCACACTCACATGTATTCTATGAGTGAGAGAGAGAGAGAGAGAGAGAGAGAGAGAGAGAGAGAGGAAACAAATTGTAGGATTCAGACAATGTTTTTGCAAATGAAACTAGTATAATACCATGAGCCATCTGGCATTTGGATATCTTCAAGAAAATGAACTGCACCTACAATAAAAGCTTCAATATCCTTTCTGCGGTGTTCAGGATGTAATTTCATGAATAGCACAAAAGCCTGGATAGCTGCTGCTGTGCATTCTACGTACTCATGTTCTACTACAATGTCCGCGAAAAACTCTGTCGGATTAAGAAGCTAGGAAAAAGAGGAGAAAAGAAAAACAACGATGGGAAACCAAAAAGAAAATCAAATCAGAAACCATTTTCCACTCAATTATGTTCAAAATGTCTTAAAACAGATCGAGACACCCTACCTCTAGCCAAGCACCTCCCATTGCGGGCTCCCAAGGTGATAAGCCTCCATTTTTACTCTGAAAATTTTAAGCAACATAAATGGTTCTACATCCTTGTATTACCTTTTACAATACCTTCATAACAAGATCAGAATATGCTACAAGATATTTTGTGCTATTTTAAAATAACAACCAACCTGTAAAGAGAGGATGACATTCACAACATCATACAATCCTTGACATTCATGTTTCAAACCCACAATTTGTGGTGGCAATTGAGACAGTAGCAAACAACACTGGAACAAAAAAATAAAAATATTGTGGGAACAAGGTTTCACGTATTTTTATAATTACGAGATTATGAATCATAAAGGTAAGAAAAGAAAAGAAAAGAAAAGAGAAACAAGATTCACCTTAAGTCCTTCTGCAGTGCAGTCTGATACTTGCCAGCCATGATCTTGATCAGAAAACGTCCAAGATCCTTTAGAAATGTGCCTGAACATTTTTTTGAAGTCCCCAGATGGGTTGTCCTTGACCTTCGAAAGCCAAGGAACAAGAAAGATCAATCCTAAACCAGATCGTGGAAATTTAGTAACGTGTAATTTACAAGGAAGAATGGCCAACTATATGTACCTGTGACTTCTTTATGAAATCATGTCCTTTTTTAAGAGTTTTCCCTGTTTCTTCAAGTACATTACAAGCCAATAATGCCTGAATTGCAAAACATGTGTCCCATTGCTGACTTGCAAGACCCTATAGTAATAAAGATTTCAATAATATTTAGCATCGTAAATAGAATCTACAAGTAAATGGAGCATTTAATTTGTATTTTTCTTCCTCCCTATTCTAAATTCTCAATATTTTGGTTGTTTCCCGTCTTTAGTGTCAGCAAATAATCAAAGCTCATAAAACTCATAGGGATTGATTACGTACATGCATCTTCATTCCATCTTCAGCAACCCAAAGATAATCTGGAATCCTAGCAAGATGCTTCTTAAAACAATCACCCTTAGGATCTTCTACCCAACAAGCAAGCATGCACAGAACCTTCTCAACACAACCAATTGTGATATATCGACTATTTTCATCTTCGTAATGAATGTATTTCATCGTTGCCTCAAGTGCTTTTGCTCTAATGAACTTGTTGAAGGGCCAACGTGTCAATAATGGCTCAATTAATATGTAAAGACCATCCCACAAAAGATCCTGAATCAAAGGATGGGGGTAATACATATCTTCCTGCAGCCAACCAAAGCAACATTCATTTTAAAATGCAACAATCCTGGTAACGAGATAGCCGAGAGCCAATTCTTCTTCAATTCCGATGTCTAGGTCTATGAGATCCAATGTAACAGTTTTAAAATGCTAAACAAAAAAAGTGCTGAAGCTAAGTTAGGAGTGTAGAGATTAAACTGAGTTAGAAGAGTAATTAGTGAATCGTTTCTTAAATCATAAAGGACGTAAAGCTTTGAAGGCATTACATACAAAAACTTGTGATGGATATACCTTTGCACAAACATGCCTGTATTTCTTCCAATCAATTTCATCATAAGGTTGAGAATGAAGCTCTTCCCTTAGTTTAAGAACAAGATCTGTGATGGGTCCAACAAACCTCTTCCCGTATAGGTATGACATTGGCATGTAAACCATTCGACAGTAGCACCACATTTTTGCTGCATGACGACAATGGGCAGGCATTTTATGATTCAAAATTTTGCCAAAAGGACATGTTTAAGCACATCAAACATTTTTTTAACCTTCAAGGACGTATTTTTTTCTTAACATTTATATTCTTCCAAGCATTCTTAGTGCCATTGATGGATGAAAATATGTGCTGAACCTTCCATGTTAAGTTTTCCCCCAACAAATCCATCATAGAAACTGAACAATTAGCAATTTCCATCTATTGCCCATGGCATGTAGTTTGAATTATTTGAATTCAATACTCTCACATAAGATTGGGAGGAACAAAACTTACCCCACCCAGATATATGCATGTTATCTTTGTCATGCATCCAAAAGAAAAAAAAGAAAAGAAAGAACTTTCATTTCTCTCATAAGTGAGAAAGAAACAAGAGTAAGCAAGCATCTCCCCCCTAGGACTACTTCAGTAATACTATTAACTGTTGAAAAGTATGTTCATCGATTCTTAATATATTTGCAGCTCAATTTATAATTTCATTCTTAAAAAGAGCATAACCAAATTACGATCACTTTGGTCATAGTTAAATTAGCCCAATCATCGTAAGTAAAATAAGAAATCATCACTTTTCCATGTTGCAACAATCTTTATTAGTTTCATATTTCAGTTGTATCAAACATTTGAGTTAATCACTAGAATCTACCTGGATGCATAGGTAAATAAGAAGGAATGAGCCAAAACTCTGGTGGCATGGGGTTGCAGCCTGACCAATCAAACAAACCAAATATCTACACAAACATTAAGTAGATCAATAAGTACAAAAAAGCAAAAAAGAAAATTACGTGCAGGAAGGGCGCTAGAAATCAAATTAATGCAGTAAGTAGAATTATTATGCATATTGGTGTGGGTAATTGTGATTCCGTAAGGTAACAACTTTAAAAAAAAAAAAACAAATGGTATGCTACTATAGATGATATTTCTTTTGTAAAATGCACATATTGATGGCACTACTCTTTAAAATAACGTTAAACAAAAAGTATAATTTGAATACAAAAAGCTAATCGGTCATACATACCGAAAGCCAGGTTTTTCCCCAAGAGGGTATTGCAACTACACCACCATGGTTATGGATCCACTTTCGACCTCTTTCTACAGCATTTTTTTGGCCGCCTAATGGGCCCTCGCCCAAAATACGCATGCAAATGTAGCTGAGAACTGTACAGAACATGATACTGTGGCCCTCAATGTGAAATCCCCAACCTCCGTCTTCATTCTATCGCAGTGACAATCACAATTACGAGCAAATCCTCTTCCATTAGAAGAATTAAATGTTGGTCAAAAGCTAAGTCATATAACTACAAAGCACTGTATAGTTGTAAAAGAAACTAGCACCTTTAGTTAGTATTTTTCTCTTTTTGGTAGGTAGCACCTTCAGTCAGTTATAAAAACACTGGTTTGCGTTTATTGTGGTATGTTAAACTTTAATGTCCTAAAAATCCTTTTTTTTTTTTAAATGATGAAGTGAAGAGAAATGATTGAGGCGTACTTGGTGATTGTATATGTATCGGAGAATTTCCTTTTTATGTTCTGCTGAAAATATTTTGTCCAGATGCTCAGTAATGTACACACACATGACCTGCATTTATCAAATATACTTAGAATCAACCCACAATTAAAAAAACTGACCAAAAAGTAATGATTGGATCCAAAATTACCAAGGGAGGTAGGAAGAATAACGCGCCAGCATTCTCTGCAGGCCAGTGACCATCTTTGGCTTGCATGGCGGAAGAGAAGTGTAATGCCCTCTTCAGGGATGTGGTGGCTGCCTCATAGGTCACATCCTCATCATCACCAACCTTAACTGCTGGAATGGTTTGTTGGAAATTATTTTCCTTCAATAACTGCATTTTTTACAAGAAGAATTAGCCAAATCTATCAAGAATTTAAACTTGTAGTTGTTACTCTGTTAGTGCGAATCAAATCCATTTCAAGATTCAATTGCT
>JABCMJ010003259.1:0-14412 GCA_014822125.1 Arbutus unedo
TTATTTTTTTTTAAAATCTTATTTAATTACATATAATAACATAATTAAATTGTGAATTAATTAATTTATATTTCAAATTATTCAAATTTAATTATATATATTGGATTTTGCATTTATAAATTTTATTCAACACATAGTTAAGTTTAAAATTATACAAGGGTAAAATAGTCATTTGAGAATTTTCTTCCTTATCTACTCACTCTTATCCCCTCATTTCATAAATTATCCAAACCAAGTCAAAATATATCCCCTATTTAATTCTCCATCCAAACCATCTACTTTTTTATTCTCCCTCTATAAATATCACATCAATGTGAGTCCGCCCTCTAAAAATAATACCCCCTCTTATCTTATTACCCCTTCATAACTTAAACCCTTAAAAATAATCCTCCATCCAATCGGCCCCTTCTATTTTTTCTTCTTTACATTATACAACCAAACAAGAAAAAAAAAATAATTTTCATTACAATTTCCATCTTAATTACTTTCTCCTCTTTTCCTTTTCTTTCCGCAAAGTCTTTCCTTCGTCTCCGGTCTCTCTCCGCGACTGCGCCTCACTCCTCTCAGGGCTCTCAGCCTCTCACTCGTCTCTCGAACTCTAAGTCTCTTCTCGCGGTTGATCTCGATTCTCGACCAAAGGCGCAGGTAATCTTCTCAGTTCTCTCTCTATCTCTGTGTGTGCGCGTCGATACAAACTTGTGTTCTTAGTGTTTCTTCTCTCTCTGAGTGTTTCGATTATATGAGTCGTAATCTTCTCTCTCTCTGAGTGTTTCGATTCTCCTGTATGTATGGGATTTGCTCGACATCCATGGGATTAACTCATGTAATTTGCATGGGATTTGCTCCCCCCTACAACCCCCCGCTCTCTACTACAAAGTGAGGGTCTCAGGAAATTCTACAAACGAAGCGACCTACTCAACATCTCTCTCCCGGACTCACCTCTGTCCGCACAGAGATTTTTACTTACGTTTTTTCTCTACCAAAACGAAGATCGGAGTCTTTTCCCGACTATTGATTTTGCTGATTTTCGATTCCGCTAAGGTGGGCGGAATAAGGTATTCCATTTTCGTTTTCTAAACGCAGATCTATTGATTTTTTGTAGTAAGACATGGATTTTATAGTTGATTTTGTTTTTCTTTTTTCCTTCGCCATCTTCCGTAGATTATGCTGATTTGTAATGCCCAACCATGTTTTTTTTTTTTTTTTTCGGGAGTTTGTATGGCTAAACCCGTTGATATTGGTGATACATGATTCAAATTTACTTTTTATTTGTCATAGTTATTTGACGTAGTTTCTGTTGACAGTACCTTCAAACCATTTGACAACCCAATTCTCCTTTTCACTAGCTCAGCTAATAGCTTGATATGGTGATAACAATCTTGTTGATAATCATACTACAGTAGCCGTTATAAACATTTGAGGTTACGAAAAAGGTTCTGTTCTTGCAGTTTGAGGAGATGGCTGCTGCGTTGGAAACTAAGGCGGTAGAGTTCTTGCAGGTTTGCTCTATTTGTGATAAGTTTCCCTCAATTTCATTTTATTATACTATTGTTATTGTTGTTTTTTTGGGTTGTGGGGGGTGGGTGTTTCTTTTAGTTTCTTTCTGCTGTATGCTCCAAGATATATGATTCTGTGGAGGTTAAATTCACATGGTTTTCATGTCCACCACTGCAGGGGTCTCATAGGCAATGTCTATTGTTTCCTAGAAATCCACCCATAGGGAGAAATCGTGTTCTTTGGGGTACGCTTCGCAGTCGAAACCCATCACCAAGAATATTAAGTGAACGTATTTCATTTAGGCCTTCCTGTCAAGCAAAGATTAGAGCTGTGGTTTCAGGTGATGTCAGCAGTGTTGTAGATGAAGAATCGAATGAGCTTCAGATGACCGCTGAGAAAGTATTACATTTCTTTCGCATCCCATTGATACAAGAGAGTGCAACAGCTGAACTTTTGAAGTCGGTTCAGCTTAAAGTTTCAAATCAAATAATTGGGTTGAAAACTGAGCAGTGTTTCAATATTGGGCTTGATTCTGGTCTTTCAAGTGAAAAACTTTCAGTTCTTAAATGGCTTCTAGGTGAAACTTATGAGCCAGATAATTTAGGGACTTCGAGTTTTCTTGATAAGGAAAAGAAGTCAGGGTTGACTATGGTGGTAATTGAAGTTGGACCCCGTTTGTCTTTTACGACGGCATGGTCTGCTAATGCTGTATCTATCTGCCGAGCATGTGGGTTGACGGAGGTGACCAGAATAGAAAGATCAAGGAGGTACTTACTTTACATCGAGGCTGGAAAGGGTTCATTGCTAGATCAGCAAGTTAATGATTTTGCTGCAATGGTGCATGATAGGATGACGGAGTGTGTGTATTCCCATAAGCTCACTTCCTTTGAAACGAGTGTGGTCCCTGAGGAAGTTCGAACTGTTCCTGTTGTGGAGAGGGGACGCGAGGCATTGGAGGAAATTAATCACAAAATGGGGTTAGCATTTGACGAACAAGATTTGGGGTATTACACTAAGCTTTTCAGAGATGACATCAAGCGGAACCCTACAACCGTTGAGCTCTTTGATATTGCTCAGTCTAACAGTGAGCACAGTCGGCACTGGTTTTTTACTGGGAAAATTGTCATAGACGGTCAACCAATGAGTAGGACTCTCATGCAGATTGTCAAGAGCACTTTGCAAGCAAATCCGAATAATTCTGTCATTGGTTTCAAAGATAACTCAAGCGCAATAAAAGGATTTATGGTGAAGCAGTTGCGTCCTCTTCAGCCTGGCTTGACCTGTCCACTGAATACAAGTACTCGCGATCTTGATATTTTATTTACTGCGGAGACCCACAACTTTCCGTGTGCAGTGGCACCTTACCCTGGTGCAGAGACTGGTGCAGGAGGTCGCATCAGGGATACGCACGCGACGGGAAGGGGGTCTTTTGTTGTTGCATCTACAGCTGGTTATTGTGTTGGGAATCTTAATATGGAAGGGTCTTATGCACCGTGGGAAGATCCATCATTTTCATACCCATCGAATTTGGCTTCCCCTTTGCAGATCCTTATTGATGCCAGCAATGGTGCATCTGACTATGGGAACAAATTTGGAGAGCCCTTGATACAGGGTTACACAAGAACTTTTGGAATGAGACTTCCAAACGGGGAAAGGCGAGAATGGTTGAAGCCAATCATGTTCAGTGGAGGAATTGGGATGATTGAGCACACCCATATATCAAAAGGAGAGCCTGACATTGGAATGTTAGTTGTAAAGATTGGAGGTCCCGCATATCGTATAGGAATGGGAGGTGGTGCTGCATCAAGCATGGTTAGTGGCCAGAATGCCGCTGAGCTGGATTTCAATGCTGTACAACGTGGGGATGCAGAGATGGCGCAGAAATTGTACCGCGTTGTTCGTGCTTGTGTTGAAATGGGAGAGAAAAATCCGATTGTTAGTATTCATGATCAGGGTGCTGGAGGAAACTGTAATGTTGTGAAGGAAATAATATACCCAAAGGGTGCTGAGATTGATATCCGGGCAGTTGTAGTTGGCGACCACACCATGTCTGTATTGGAAATATGGGGTGCTGAATACCAGGAGCAGGATGCGATATTGGTGAACCCTGAAAGCCGTAGCCTTTTGCAATCAATCTGTGATAGAGAGAGAGTCTCGATGGCTGTCATTGGGACAATTAGTGGTGAAGGGCGTGTTGTTTTAGTTGACAACAAAGCTATTGAGAGGTGTCGTTCCAGTGGTCTCCCTCCACCACCACCAGCTGTAGATCTTGAGCTGGAGAAAGTGCTTGGGGACATGCCTCAGAAGACTTTTCAGTTCCATCACGTGGTCCATGCGCGGGACCCGCTCGACATTGCTCCTGGGATAACAATGATCGATGCACTGAAGAGGGTGCTTAGACTTCCTTCTGTTTGTTCAAAACGGTTCTTAACCACTAAGGTTGACAGGTGCGTAACAGGCCTCGTGGCGCAACAACAAACTGTGGGTCCCTTACAACTTCCTCTTTCTGATGTTGCTGTCATAGCACAAACTTACAACGATTTTACTGGAGGTGCTTGTGCGATTGGAGAGCAGCCAATCAAGGGCCTTCTGGATCCAAAAGCAATGGCTCGACTGGCTGTTGGAGAAGCACTCACAAATCTTGTTTGGGCAAAAGTTACGTCGCTTTCTGATGTTAAAGCGAGTGGGAATTGGATGTATGCTGCCAAACTCGATGGGGAAGGAGCAGACATGTATGATGCCGCCATAGCTCTTTCAGAAACCATGATTGAGCTCGGAATTGCAATTGATGGCGGAAAGGACAGTCTTTCAATGGCAGCCCATGCATCGGGGGAGGTGGTCAAGGCTCCTGGAAACCTTGTAATTAGTGCCTATGTTACTTGTCCTGATATAACCAAAACAGTGACACCGGATTTGAAGCTTGGAGATGACGGTGTGCTGCTTCTCATAGATCTGGCAAAAGGAAAGCGGCGTCTTGGTGGGTCTGCTCTTGCTCATGTTTTTGACCAAGTTGGGGATGAGTGTCCTGATCTTGATGATGTTTCTTATCTTAAAAGGGTGTTTGAAGGTGTTCAGGATCTTCTTTCCGATGAGCTGATCTCCGCTGGTCATGACGTTAGTGATGGTGGGCTAGTTGTCAACTTACTCGAGATGGCATTTGCTGGGAACTGCGGAATTCGCCTGGATTTAAGCTCAGCAGATAATAGCCTCTTCCAAACGCTTTTTGCAGAAGAGATTGGTCTTATTCTCGAAGTTAGTAAAAAGAACTTGGACACAGTAATGGGAAAACTAGGCGCTGCTGGTATTTCTGCTGAGACCATTGGACAAGTAACTGATGAACCCCTAGTGGAGTTGAAGTTTAACGGGATAACTCGTTTGAATGAGAAAACTTCCGACCTTAGGGACATATGGGAAGAAACCAGTTTTCAGCTCGAAAAGTTCCAAAGGTTGGCATCTTGTGTGGATTTAGAAAAGGAAGGGTTGAAGTTTAGGCATGCCCCTTCTTGGGCACTGTCCTTCACTCCATCTTTTACTGATGAGAAATACACGTCTGTTGCTTCAAAGCCGAAAGTAGCTGTTATTAGGGAAGAGGGTAGTAATGGGGACAGAGAAATGTCTGCCGCATTTTTTGCTGCTGGATTCGAACTGTGGGATGTCACGATGTCGGACCTTCTCAATGGGGCCATTTCTCTCCAAGAATTCCGTGGGGTTGTGTTCGTGGGGGGTTTTAGCTATGCTGATGTGCTTGATTCTGCAAAAGGTTGGTCTGCTTCTATCCGATTCAATAAGCCTCTTTTAAAGCAGTTTCAGGAATTTTATGATCGACTGGATACTTTCAGTCTTGGGGTTTGCAATGGGTGCCAGCTCATGGCTCTATTGGGTTGGGTCCCAGGCCCTGAAGTTGGAGGTGTTTTTGGGGTTGGTGGGGACCCATCGCAACCGAGGTTTGTACACAACGAATCTGGACGGTTTGAATGTCGATTCACTAGTGTGACAATAAAGGACTCCCCTGCTCTAATGTTCAAAGGAATGGAAGGAAGTACACTGGGCGTATGGGCTGCACACGGTGAGGGGCGAGCGTATTTTCCTGATGGGGGTGTTTTGGACCGGATACTAGGGTCAAACTTGGCGCCTCTGAGATATTGTGATGATGATGGTAGACCTACTGAAGCCTATCCTTTCAATCTTAATGGATCTCCTTTGGGAATTGCTGCGATTTGTTCTCCTGATGGGAGGCATCTTGCTTTGATGCCTCATCCAGAGCGATGCTTCTTGATGTGGCAGTTCCCTTGGTATCCAAAGCACTGGAACGTGGACAAAAAAGGCCCAAGCCCTTGGTTAAGGATGTTTCAGAATGCTAGGGAGTGGTGCTCTTAGAGGTTAACAGTTCTGATTAATCATGCAGCGGTGTTGTAATTACCATCTCTGGACAGCAGTATGGCAACTTCAGAGGTACGACTTTGTTTGTTTCTTTTAAGGCTCATGCTTTTTTATACCTAGAGGTGGATTAAATTATGGAATGCTAAATTACTTCCTTCCTTGCTGTGCTTGAAAAGTATTTTCGGGTCAATTTATTTGCTGATAATATAGAAGGAGCTTGGATGGAGGAGAAGAAGATAGTTTTTTTAAGAATTTTTTGTTGCTTTAGGCTTATTGTCCCTTTTGTGGTTATGAGATGCTTGTTACCTTAAAGCATAATTTATTGGGAAATCTTTCAATGCTTGTTCTGGAAATCTGTCTTTCTCAGTCACTGGTTTTTGATAGTGCGTTTTTTCAGGATAGAGGGGTTCTATTGCGTAGCCAACAGTGCATATGATATGAATATCTAGTACCGAATGAATATGTTGTTCATTTATCCTTCGGTTGAAGCCCATTATGACTTGCTAAGTTAAAAAGCTCAAACCACATAACAACAAACAAAAAAGCGCAGTCTAGAGCAATTCTACGTGCACAGACTTCCATGTACAGATCTGGACGCAAGTCTGTTTACCGAAACTTTCCTGATATTCATATTTGCCACATGACTTGCAAAATTGGAGATGGTACACAGTTGTTTCTGTTTGTAATGTAGAACGATTAATCCATACACTTGTATAAAAGGAAATTGGAAGGCTATCCACATTTGTCATTTTTCTCAATTTGCCCCCACCATCATATTGATCATGGTATTTAGCTCAAGGCTATTGTGGTATTTTTAGCTCTTTACTCAAACTTGGTTGCCGAGACTCTTTTCCAGTAGGGAAACGTATTTTACGTATTATTTCAAGATTTCTGCTGGACTTGGAGTTTCTTTACGTCTTGTATGTCGTGTGGCTATATCAAATTTGATATGCCTATATCAAATTCACACCTCCTAGAAACACAAATTCAATTAGCAAAAATCACAGGATTATGCGCATTTGTTGATCCAATGTGAATTTTTGGAAAAAGGAGGAAAATAAAGAACAAATGCAAGTAACCTTATATTTCAATGAAAATTGATTGGCAGCGTCGCTTCAATCCCAATTCGATTCAGTCTTTTTGTCACTTGCTGTCAAAGATTTCTGCACATTTTAGCATGTTTTAGGTTTCTTTTATCATCTTTGACATTATGTGGCTTAAAAAATTGTTCTGATGTTCTGAAGTAAGCTTTTGGTTTGGTAAAAGACTTGAAGATCCTTATCTTTCGTTGTGTGTTCTTATAGTGTCCCTACATTGGAAGATAAAATTGGAATTTGGCTCTACCAAACCCTGACCACCCCTCCTGGATTTCCCTAGTCTCTCACCCCCTTGAACGATCATTCCATGAACTCCAGAATATGTTGTGTTTTCTGTCCAATACTGCCTCACCAAACCACCGCCTTGCCGCCTCCACCGCTGCCAACAGCGGACCATAGCACTGTGGCAACAAGCATCAAGCCCTACGTCTCTTTGTCTTCTCTAATCACAGAAACCACAACAAAGTATTTTCCTCTTCTCTCTCCTATATTTTAATTGGTTCTTAGAGGTTTGATTTGATTTTAGTTCATCAGATAGAGTCCAGGTGGTGTATGGCATCAGACTTGCAGTAAAAACTCCGAACCTGTTATTTTTTTCACTTTTGGATTCCCTCTTTTACTTTTGCTATTTTTTAAAATGCTTTTGGGCGATTGAATTTTTGGGTTGGTTTTTCAGTTTTTGTTGATAAATATTCTTGTTTTCACCTTTTCAATTTGTGTTGATCCGTATTTATAGTTGTTTAACTATCTGAGTTTTAAAGAGAAAAAGTACCTTGTGAAGTTCTTTCCAAAACAAAAAACTATGATATATGGCAGTATTGGAGTCCTCTTCCTGGGGAATCATCTCAGAATTAGATGGTTGATCCACCAGGAAGAGGACTCCAAAATAGTTGCTAATACTGTCGTTTCTTCCTCTCTTTTTCGCAGTTTGGGAAGGGGAGCCAGTGGAAGAACTTCTGGTGGTCGTTACTCAACTAAGAGATGATCTTGACCGATTTTGCTGTTTACTGGGGCAACTAAGAGATGATCTTGACCGATTTTGCTTTTTACTGGGGCAACTAAGAGATGATCTTGACCGATTTTGCTGTTTATTGGGGCAATGCCGCTTCCATGTTTTGGTAACCTCTGTTTTGTTATTAAAGCTCATGTAGATCCGTATGGAGATTTTTTTTCTCCCAAAAGTTTGTCATTACCTTTCTCGAGGTTCTGGTTATGCCCGAGTTTATTGGGGGAAGATGGTAGCTGATTTGGTCTTTTCCACAGCGCAGTTTTGACCGCAGTCTTAAGTTCTTAGTTTTGTAATTTCCAGCAGTTATTATTGGTATGATGGATTTCTGAACCGAAGCTGGTTCTTGTTCTTGGTTATATATTGAGGCTTGTCATAGTTTCTAGTTTTTTTCTTGGACACCTTGTTGGCATGAGTTGCTCTTTCCATTGACTCAACAGTTAATTGGTGGTGCTTGAAAGCAAGGGACACAGCGAGGAGAGTGGAATTTTGGATTGTGTGAAATGGAAAACGACATATGAATGACCAACAATGTGCAATGAACTCTCGAAAAAACGAGAATATTTTTCTTATGGGTATTCCCAATTTATTCTACATGTTTTGTGTCAACGTTCATCACACAGTGACTTGTTATATCTGAGAAGCATGTACAAGACACGGATACGACATAATAGGGATGCATGGTGACTTTATTTTGCTAAAATGTTACACACATACACGTTGGGGATACTATTAATTATGTATATATATTTATGTCCAAATATAATGTTATGGATGCGGTATCGTAACAAGTTTTTCTCAAATTATTAGATTAGGTACAGTAGGTTATGAATTATTTAAATCCACATGGAACTCAATAAGTCCTTTAAGAAATAGGGGAATGACATAGTTAGAAATCCTCGAGAAATCTTCTGAAAAAAAAAAATTTCTGCAAATTTTAAGTGATATTGAATATGATTGGTCGTAGCAGTTATAATTTTGTAATTGTTTCAACTTTGAATGTCATATTCATATGTCAAATCTCGAATCTTTGATAGTGTGATTGTGTAAAAATTGTTGATTACATACTAAGCACGAAAACCTCTTCAGGCCTCTTGTATATGTGTTCGACTTGTCTGGATACAGGCACTTTTAGACACGTGAAATTAGGTGTCCAAATATTTAATTATTTTTTGAGGTCAGACACGTTTACACTTATTGAATATGTATTATACACGTACAAGACTCATTTTGCGTCAAAATACAATTTTTAAAGCTTTAAACGGGTCAAATCTGTATTGTTTAGTTAGTAACAGACTTGTAACTAATACTCAGTGATCTGAGAACCAAAATCATCATATTTACGAGAAAAAAAGAACACATTAAAGAGGTGACTGAGAGACTGAAATTTCCTAATTCTATTCCTTTTGCAGTCATTTGTTTTTTATCTTTAATTTGACAAAAGTTATTATGGGTATATAATACATGCCGATATGCACTTATATAATTGTTGATTTATTTTTTAATTCAGCGTATCTGCAATGTGTTTGTGTCTTAATTTTTGAAAAATCACGTGTTCATATAGCCGTGATGTGTTCGTGCTTTTTAGATTGCATATTTATTTCTTTCTCCTAGACACTAAAGAAGTGCCAAACGCGTTGCAAAAAAAATACTGGACACGTGTCCCAATTAAGAACTTTATTTTTCTAATTATGGACACGAAAAACAATATCACACACATATCCGAGGAGTGGTGTTGTCTGACATATGTCGGACACGGACACGATACATTCGTTTTAAGTGTGTGTGCTTCTTAGCTTATAATGGACGTGAATTCTGGTAAGAAAATGGTAAGTGCAGTAGAGTCTATTTGTTTTGGCTTATGACTATCACCAGTATGAGAAAAAACAAGAAAATTTCTTTGTTAAAAAAAATAGTCTATGATTTTGTCATTCTCAAACTCTATTTTTTTAGTTCGACATTCTTATCCTAAACTGAAGCTGAATTCATAACTAACACGTTTGATGTTAAAAAAAGAACTTTTGCAGAAAGGTCGATTATGATTGCCATATGTGATTTCCTTTGGATAATTTCTTGACATATACATTGCGGGAAAAAAGCGTCCTTCACTTTGGTAGTGATTTTTCTTTTTTTGCTCTTTATTTCTCTTTTTAAGACCTTTAGATGGACATTTAGCTCTTCTATAAACTCTATTTTTCTGTTTTCACTAAATGCCTATCTAAAAAGATATGAATTTTTTCCATCGTTTAAATACGTATAACTGTTTCATAGATTTTCCAATTTCTCTGTCCTTCTAGGCTTTATATGAAGAGATTTGCCAATTACATTTAGCTCTTCTATAAATATCTACACTGGATTATCTTTAGCCCATTAAGGTCTCCCATAATGAAATCTTATTTAAGAAAATGCACTATTGATTCCCAAGAGTGCACTTCATATAGTTGAGACCATAGAACTCTTAAAAACATTTAAATTTTAGTGCGAAACCCTTAACAAGTGATGCCTTAACTATTAGCACGAGTACGAAATCATGTGCAAAGCACGTGGCTCTAACACTAGCATTACAAAAGGACCATGCCAGTTTTGACCCTCCTCCACTGGTGTTACTTCCATTGGTAATCAATCCATGAGTAGCTAGCAAAGATCCCTTCGTCCACTCCTTCAAAGTGTCTATCCAAGGGGCTTGAATTAGAGTAGGGAATATTGTTTTGATCCTCTAGTCCAAATATGTTAGGAAGCTGCATGTTGTAGTTCCGGCCATCTGCACATGTATTCAGTTCGTGTGAGAAAGTTGGAGTTTCCTGACTTAGATAAGTTTGTAGGTTCATCTGATAATGTTGAGAAGCAACTTGCAACTCATCATTAAAGCTGCTCGTAGGATCATGCATGCGAGCCAGCGCTTTGTATGAGATTGATGTAAGGGCTTCAATGCGTTGTGCATAGAAAGATATGACAATAGCTTTGACACATTGCTTGCACCAAACACCTTGTGCACTGCCGCGAAATGGGCTGCAGCCTCTTCATAGCATAAGAAGCAAAAGCACACTCACTTGTGCACCTTCTCCTCAGGAACTTACATGCTCCACATGATGAGCCATGCCCCTTCATTGTCCAAGTCTTTTGCTCTCTCTAGATAACCTCTGACTAAAACTAACTCTTTGGCTTGGTTTTGCCTGAGCTACAAAGCATGGACATGTTAGAGATCGATTTTCGAGATCCAATGATGAACGCGTATAGTTTATACAACAAAAAATTATGAAACCCTACCAGGCGAAATTAGGGTTCATACCTTTGAGATCTGTTTGGTTTGATCTCGATTATCTTTGCAGTTTGATTCTAATCGAACTTTGAGCAGGGCTAGAATGATCTTACTCGACTAACCTCGAGATCTTCTACCGTAATTCTATTGCACCTTGATCACTTACTGAGGGTGGGTTAAAAAACGTGATCTTTTTCCCTTTACAGAACCTCTCTCAATCTTTCGAATATCAAGCCGTGTCTAACCTAGAAGGCATAGCGGTGCATATATAGGCAACGATAGGAACCCCTAAGAGAAGTATGAGCTGGGCTTCCTATATAATTCGGGATTCCTAGTCCAGCCCGGATTAATTTCGAATTATATAAATTATAATTCATACCACTACAAAATTATAATTGCATACCCCTCCCATATGTCAAAATTATATTTCGAGCTCCATGTCATTAAATGTTTATTTATCTCTCCACGTTAAGATTACAGATACCCGTTGACTAAAATAAATTACTGACAATTTATATAGTCAACATCTATAAAATTTGTTGAGACATTTCACTTAACTTATTAGCTTCCTCAAGATGATATCATCAATCCTTATAAAAGGACGTTGATTCTATTAATACTTAATAGTTGTCATACACTTAATATTGTGATCCATCTCATTGAGACTATTGGTCCACAAGACCTCACTCTATAATGAATCAAAGTCAACAACAATAAATATACAATTTTTCGTAGTCAAGATAGACCTACTGAAATACTGTGTTATAGTCCTACTGGTGGTGTGTCCAATTCCACCTAAGACTATGAACTAAAGACATATTCTACAAGAACCAATAATCTAATCCTCTATGTGTAAGTCAAACTCTACACATCAAATTATCTACTATGTAGAATAAGAGACACTCATGCACAATATTATATGATATAATGCAAACATTGCCATAAAGATTCTCATCAAGAAAGGAAATAATTGTTTAGTAAATTCAAATAAAAATTAATCCATTACATAAAGTCATAGTTTTTAGTATAAAACCCTAACAGGACACTCCGGGGAGGTCATTGTATACGTGTCGGACTCTCGAAGACACGACACATATAGGTGAGAGTCCGACACGTATAGGTCGCATCACGTGACGTGTCCATGAGATTTTTATACTTTAAAGAGGGGACATGTTGGGGACAGTGCAGTGATACACGGGGACACGATTGGGACATTGGTGGGACACGTGGGGACACGTGAGGACACTCGCGGCTTTTGTAATTTTTATTATTTCTAGGGGGATAATTGTTAATAATTCTGTTAGTGTTGAGCCAAAAATGTAATATTAATTATTTATTTATGCATGTTACACTATCAGTTTGATAATACATTCGATTAGTATCCCTGCTACATATTGTAACGCCTCGATTTCTCAGAACATTATTTAAGTATCTTTAATTCAATTATTAAGTCAATTAAAATATAAATTACGAAAATACCCTTTTTAATATTAAACAACTGAAATTAAATTATCTTAGAGTGTTTAAAGTGCAAAAGTAAAATGACATAAATACCCTTTGTGGTTTACATTATTTTATTTCAAAATAAAACTAAGATAAAGACAGAGTTTCTAGGGATAAGGCAATCAAACTCCACCAAGGTCTTCTTTAAAAGGTCCTAACTCTTCATGGTTAGGAGGATACTGTAGCTGTTCCGGAACATCTGGTATAAAACACCAAGGGCGAAGAAGTTACTACAATGAGTAATTAAACTCAATAAGAAAAAGTTATTGAAAAATCAAACCCCAAAATATAGATTTACAGCAAGACATTTATAATCATAAAATAATAATGTGTGAAAATAAATTCACATAGATTTAATATACTTTCGTTACTTTTAAAGTGTCTAAGAATGCATTTTTCTTCAATATTTATTCTTACCCGACTATCTAGAGTAGAGTACTCGGTTGATATTGACAAGTCTTTACCGAGGTAAGAAAGAGACATTCTACTGTTTACTCGAGTTAATACCTACTCTACTCTAACTAGACTTGATTGAATATATGATTTTGGCAAGTCAGGTACCAATGATCTTTAGCCCTTTCCCCTTTACTGGCTCAAAGTCGCCCAAGATAAGGCCATCACTCTCTTGGAGTTCGGAGTTGTCGACGCAGATATACCCCAAAGTCACCTCCAACCAAATACATTCATTTCCTAGTTGGAGTTCTTATAAACAAACAAGATGATGCCCAGTGGGACTCTAACCCACATGGAACACAAACTTGTGACGACGCTCATAACTTCAACACTAGGCATGACAGCCAATTAATACTTGGCTCAACGGCCACCAATTATCCACTTTTTCATTAACAAACTTACTTGTTCTCTACATGTTCTACTATTTATAATGTTCACCTAACAATCTCAGCTTCCGTGTTACGATGGCATTCGAACTGGTGTCCTTAGCATGAATTCTAGGTTTTCACAGAATCACTGAAACATTACACTATTCACTTTACTATAGTTTGATAGCACAACGATCTTAACTACATTCAATCGTCGGCACGACTGCCTCATTAATCTAATGGCATGACGGCCACACCTTCACTTTCTACTCACAACATTAGTTAACACAACGGTTAAACCCAAATTATATTATCATCAATACCACAATCCGATTCATGCAACCTTAATGACTATAAACCATAATCATAATACCATCAACAAACGATAACATACAATTCATGATCAAAGTTGGTCAAACGCTCACACATAGCTCCATGGAAACTCGTGGTCATACAAAACATGTTTGTGGATGCCTGTTGATCGACCGGCAAAAGTGTCACTGATGTGCCTGCCAAATCAATATTTTATTTATGTAAAACTAATCTTTATCTCTAGAATGTAAAAAACCAATAAAGCAGTAAGATAGAGTATCGATCTACGAAGAACAACATGAATGGGAATCACGAGACTTGTAGTTGTAGCATTTCGGACACTAACCTTTGATTTGGTTAGTTGAGTAATATTTAAAACTGCAAATTAAACTAACATAGGAAACTGTGGATTAAGAAAGTAGGCTAGATCCGTGAAATCTTTCCATCCTAGATTTTAGGTAACATCTTTCCTTTTATAACTCAATCAAGAATTCAGGCTATAGAATCTTGATTGGAAAATAATTCGATGAAAAATAA
>JABCMJ010003262.1:0-15235 GCA_014822125.1 Arbutus unedo
TTGTACTCTTAACCCAAAGATAATTAATAGATGTGTATATTTAATATTTTTTGCTTTGATTCATTATAGAGTAAGGCTTTGTGTGCCAATAATCTCAATGAGTTAGATTATAATATTAAGTGTATCATAACTATTAATTATTAATAGAATCCATATCTCTTTATAGGGGTTGATGATGTTCTCTTGAGGAAGCACATAAGTTTCGATTATGTCAAACTCTGCATGTAAATATTAGTATCCAACATAACGAATAAGTTAAGTGGAAGGTTTCAAGAAATTTTATAAATATTGATTAAATAAATTGTCAGTAATTTAATTTAATCAATTGGTATCTGTAATCTTAACATGGGGAGATAAATAAGCATTTAATAACATGAAACTCGAAATATAATTTTAAGATATGGGAAAGGAATGTAATTATAATTTTGTAGTGGTATGAACCCTAATTCTGCCTTATAAGGTTTCATATTTTTTTTTTTTTGTATAATCTATGCACGTTAATCATTGGGTCTCAGGAATCAATCCCTAACAGTGGTATCAGAGCTGGTTGTGATAACGAGTGTGGTTTATGCATATCATGTTGTTCACGTAAAATAGAACGTAGTATTGTGCTAATGTCTGTTTTGTAGTTTTTTCTATCCCACTATTATGGTCACGCATGTATAATTGTGTGATAGCTAATTTTTGTGTGATTGGATCCCACATTATTTTTATGTGTGGTTATATTTTATTATTATTACAAGTTATAGGGTTTATAATATTAATATGTTGCATGTGAACTCCAACCATATGAAGGTTTAAGGTTTGATGTAACGAGTTCAGTTTACCCACAGTGTCTATTTTCATTGATATAGCCTTGTGAACTCCTATTCAAAGACATAGAGTCGATATGTAATAATAGGTTCTAATAATCGAAGAAATTAGCATTTTTGGAGGGATCAATGTGTTTCTGTTGAAGGAATAGCTCGACCCCCTTTAACCCCCTGTGTCAGCATCAACTTCGCTCTGGTAGACAAGTCAATAGCAAGAATCAAACCTGTTTTATGAACTGATGATTTGACCCTAATAGTTGGGATTCCTATTATGTTTGTATTCATATGCAATTGGTATTGCTTCCATGTTTAATTATATTTTCCTTATAATTTTGGATAACATGAAATATTGATCTATCTCTAGATCAATCGCATGCAAATATTTATATAACCCTCGTGGAAAAAATTATTTTTTAAATAAGTAAGTGCGATAGGGTGTTTGTCTTGTACAAATTTCATGGTCATCATCACTAATTTGTAGATGATATGATTAATTTTGTATTTTAATTTTTTAAACTTTCCTACACATCAAACAAAATTAATTATGGAATCATCGGTACAAGTTTCATTGGGATAGCCCTAACTTAATTGTCGTGTAAATCATGTCTCCATCTAAAATGATTCATTACGGAATAATTAATTTAGTGTGAAGTGATGATGCACACTTAGCTGTAAATAATAGTATGCTCTCCATCTGAGTCACTACTATTATTTGTAGGAACAAAGCTAAGTCGTCTATTTAATTTTGCCTTATAACAGTTTTTTGTCCAAATGGTCAAAATTAAAAAGAATATGTCTATCTACACAAATGATGAAAAGTAGTAGATCTTCCTATCCAAGGCAAATTTTTCACGGTGTACTGGATTGTCAACGTTCTTCTTTAAAAGTTTAGTAGAGGTAACCAATATTTTAAATAAAATTCAAAATTTTTATTTTTTCCCTCATAATTGTTATTATGTGATTCTCAGATTCAATAATGGGTTCTTTAAATCCACTTGTTGTTATTCTAAAAGAACTCACTGAACCAAATTATATTGACTAGAAAAAAAAATTTGGCTATAGTGTTGACTGCTGAAGAGTACAAATTATTAGGGATCGATTTTCGAGACCTAGTGATGATCTCAATAATCTTCACAGTTTGATCCTGATAGAACTTTGATCACTGCTGGAGTAATTTTGCTCGATTGACCTCGAGATCTTCTACCAAAATTCTATTTCACATTCATCACGAACTGAGTGTAGGCTCAAAATCATGACCTCCTTGTCCTCACAGAACTACTTAATATTTCGAGTATTAAGTTTCGTCTAACCTAGAAGGCATATCGGCGTTTATATAGGCAACAATAGGGACCCCTAGGAGAAGTATGGGATGGGCTTCCTATATAATTCGGGATTCCTAATCCAATCCGGATTAATATCGAATTATATAAATTACAAGTCATACCACTATAGAATTATAATTGCAATCTCTTCTCATATCTTAAAATTATATTTTGAGCTCCATGTTATTAAATGCTTATTTATCTCCCCGTGTTAAGATTATAGATACTGTTGATTAAAATAAATTACTGACAATTTATTTAATCAACATCAATGAAATTCTTTGAGACCTTCTACTTAATTTCTACGTTGTGTCGGATACTAATTAACAGTTGTCGTACACTTAATATTGTGACCCAACTCATCGAGACTATTGACCCACAAGACCTCACTCTATAATAAATCAAAGTCAACAATATTAAATGTACACATCTATTAATTATCTTTAGGTTAAGAGCATAACCACTCATAATAACCATGAGGTGCGAATTATATTATATTGTCAGTATAAATACAATTACCTCAATGTGTTCTGGTTCAATACACATAGAGTGTACTAACATAGAGAGTTAAAACTGTATCATTTTTCGTAGTCAAGATAGACCTACTGAAACACTATATTACCGTCCTACTAGTGGTGTGTCCAATTTCACGTAAGATTGTGAACCAAAAACTTATATTCTACAAGAACTGGTAATCTAATCATCTGTGTGTAAGTCAAACTCTACACACCAGATTATCTACTATGTGGAATTAGAGACCCTCACGCACAATATGATAAGATATAATGCACACATTGCCTATAAAGATTCTCATTAAAAAAAGAATAATTGTTTAAATAATTCAAACAAATATAAATCCATTATATAAAATCATGACTTTTAGTATAAAATTCTAAGACAAATATGTGCTCAATGAGGATTGCCCATAAAAACCTGATGAGGGGACAACTGATGAAAAAGCTCGGTCTTATAAAAAGTAGGTTAAGGTTGATGAGATGGCGTGGTGTTACATTTTGGCATCTATGTCAAATATGCTGCAACATCAGTATCAGTTTTCGCCCATTGCTTATGACATGAAATGTTTGGGGATCAGAATCATGTAGTAAGACAGGTTGCTATGAGGGACTTGCTTAACACAAAGAAAGCTGAAGAGACCTCAATAAGGGATCATGTTATAAAGATGATGAGTCATCTAAATAAACTAGAGATCCTTAGAGCAGAAATTGATGGGAAAACACAGATCGATATCATACTCCATTCACTGCGAAGAATTTCAAGAATTTTTGCACGGATTACAATATGAACAAATGTTGTTACACTTTGGCGAAATTTCTTTAAGAGCTCTAAGCAGTAGAGGGCGTAATAAAAAAGTTAGGAAATGTGTTTGTACTTGAGAAATGGCAAGAAAAAGTAGAAAAATGCTCAAAAGCAGGTTATAATTCCTCAATTGAATAATGAACCTCAAGGTAGAGTGAAAAAGCCTAAGGGCAAGTGTTTTCACTTCAAGCAGTCAGAGCACTAAAAGAAGCAATGTCCGGTTTATCGCAACAAATTAAACAATTAAGGTAAAATATATTCACTAGTGGTTGAAACATATTTAGCGGTGTTATCTACCAGTTTTTGGTGTGTCGATATAGAAGCCATTAATCATATTTGCAATTCGTTGTAAGGGTTTTAGAAAATCAGTCAGCTTCGTGATGGGGAGGTTTACCTACACATGGGCAATGCTATGAAAGTAGCAATAACTGTAGTGGGAGATTTACATCTTAATTTTGACAGTGATCAAATTTTAATATTAAAATATTGTCTTTATATTCCTAGTATAAGAAAAAATTTGATTTCAGT
Source organism: Arbutus unedo (assembly GCA_014822125.1). Taxonomy (NCBI): domain Eukaryota; kingdom Viridiplantae; phylum Streptophyta; class Magnoliopsida; order Ericales; family Ericaceae; genus Arbutus; species Arbutus unedo. Next base: position 3,980 of record JABCMJ010003262.1, read on the forward strand.
TTCTAAGTTTGTTAAAAATGGTAGTTCGGTTAATTTCAATAACTTTATGGTTATTAAGTTTAATAAACATTTTATTTGTTCTGGTTCATTCGGGGATGATCTTTATGTTATTAATCCTATCTCTCCCACATTACAACTAAATGAATTGAATAACACAAATATTATATCATGTAAAAGAAATACGCCTTCTGAATTGAACCAAACGTATTTTTGCACTTACGCCTAGGTTATATTAATCTAAAAATAATATCTAGACTGGTTGCAAATGGACCATTACGTTCATTGGATGTAAAGGACCTTCCAGTAAGTGCATCCTATTTGGAAGGTAAAATGAGAAAAAGGCCCTTCTCGGCCAAAGAATATAGAGCCAAAGAGCCGTTGGAATTGGTTTACTCTGTTTTGTGTGGACCTATGAACGTCCAAGAAAGACATGGCTTTGATATTTTACTAGTTTTATTAACAATTATTCAAGGTAAGGGTACATTTATTTGATGCGTGTAAGTCCAAAACCTTTAAGAAATTTAAAGAGTATAGAGCGAAATCAGAGAAGCGCCTTTGAAAATGTATCAAGACACTACAATCTCATCATGCTGATGAATACCTCTTGGGAGAGTTTATGACTACTTATCTCATGAGAGGATTACATCTCAGTTGTCTGCACTTGGCATGCCACAACAAAATGGTGTAGCATAAAGAAGGAACAGAACTCTTATGGACATGGTAAGATTTATAATGAGTTATTCAGATTTATCAATTTCATTTTGGGGACATGAATTAGAAACAACGACATATTCTTAACTTAGTACCATCTAAGTTAGTACCTTCTACTCCCATAGAAATGTGGACTGAGCACAAACTTAGCTTGTAACATGATCGGATTTTGGATAGTTCAGCACATGTGCTAATATGGAATGCAGATAAGTTGGAATCAATGACAAAAATTTATTTTTTTCCAGGGTAACCTAGAAGAACAAATGGTGATTTATTTTATAGTTCTAAGGATCAGAAGGTCATTATTAGTACCAATGCTCGATACTTAAAGGACGATTATGTTTTGGATCACAAGCCCAAAAATAATATTGTTCTAGAAGAATTGAGAGGAGAGCGACCAATGCAAACTTATTCAGCACCATTAGTGCAATAGAAAACATCACAAGAAATAATGGTTGACACAACGGTGCCTTGTCGTAGTGGAAGGATTATTATTCAACCCAATCGGTATATGCTCTTGGGAGAATCATTTGATAGAATCCCTGAGGAATTGGATGTTGAACCCCGTAACTACAATGAAGCAATGCAAAACACAAATGTAAAACTTTGACAAAAGGCTATGAATTCAAAAATGGTGTCTAGTACTCTAATCAAGTTTGAGATCTTGTAGAACCACCCGAGTGAATAAAACTCATTGAATGCAAGTGGATCTACAAGAAAAAGAAGAGGAGTGGATAGAAAGGTAAAAAACTTTAAAACTAGGCTTATAATGAAAGGTTTTACTCAGAAAGAAGAGATCGATTATGAGAAAAAAAATTCACTGGTAGCCATGCTAAAGTCCATCAGATTCTCTTATCCAATGCGGCTCATCTCAATTACAAGATCTGACAAATGGATGTCATGACGACATTCTTGAATGGCAATCTGGATGAATGCATCTACATGGTGCAACCTGTTCGATTCATAGCAAAGGTCCTAGAGCACATGGTGTGCAAGCTTAAGAAATCTATTTATGGACTTAAGCAAGCATCAAGGTACAAGGGATGCAACGAAAAAGTAATGTTGCTTTTGGTACTATATGTAGATGATATCTTGCTCACTAGAAACGATATGGGAGTGTTATCATTAGTGAAGGTGTGGTTGTCCAACCCATTCGATATGAAAAACTTGGGAGAAGCCAGTCACATCCTTGAGACCAAGATTATTCGAGATCGTAAGCAAAAGATGTTGGGATTATCACAAACTACTTATATCGATATGATTCTTACTCATTTTTGGCATGCAAGATTTCAAGAAAAGGTTCATCTCTTTCAGACATGGAATCCATCTATTTAAGGTTTAGTGTCCTACGACACATGAAGAGGAAGATAGAATGTGAGCAATTCCTTATGTTTCTATGGTAGGAAGCATCATGTATGTTATGCTATGTACTAGACCTGATATTTGTTTTGCTATAGGATGCTAGGGATCGATTTCTAAGGCCTAATGATGAACACGTACATATTATAGAACAAAAAAATATGAAATTCTACTAGGCAAAACTAGGGTTCGTACCTCTATCTAGTTTGATCTCCATAATTTTCACAACTTAATCTTGATCGAACTTGAAGCCCGGCCAAAGTATATATAGGCAACGAAAGGGACCCCTAAGAGAAGTATGGGCTGAGCTTCCTATATAATTTGGGATTTCTAATCCAACCCGAATTAATTCTGAATTATATAAATTAAAATTCATACCACTACAGAATTATAATTTCATTCTCTTCCCATATCTCAAAATTATATTTCTTGCTCCATGTTATTAAATGTTTATTTATCTCCCTACTATCTCAAAATTATATCTCTTACTCCATGTTATTAAATGCTTATTTGTCTCCCTACTTTAACATTATAGATACCCGTTGATTAAACTAAGTTAGTGACAATTTATTTAATCAACATTTATAAAATTTCTTCAGAACTTCTACTTAGCTTGTTCGTTATGTCGGATAATAATATCCACCTACAGGATTTAACATAATCGAAACTTGTAAATTTCCTCAAGAAGATATCATCAATCCCTGTAAAAGGGACCTAGATTTCATTAATAATTAACAGTTGTCATACACTTAATATTGTGACCCAACTCATCGAGATTATTGGCCCACACGGCCTCACTTTATAATGAATTAAAGTCAGCAACATCAAATGTACATATCCGTTAATTATCTTTGGGTTAAGAGCACATGCATTCATGATAATCATGAGATGTGAATTGCTTTATATTGTCAGTATAAATATAATTAGCTCAAAGTGGTCCTATGCAAAACACTCAAGGTATAATAACACAGTCAGATAAAACTATACCATTTTTCATAGTCAAGACAGACCTACTAAAACACTGTGTTATAGTCCTACTAGCGGTGTGTCAAATTTCACCTAAGACTATGAACCAAAGACTTATATTATACAAGAACCGATAATATGATCCTCTGCATGTAAGTCAAACTCTACACACCAGATTATCTACTATGTAGAATGAGAGACACTCATGCACAATATGATAAGATATAATGCAAATTTTGAAGTACCTAAAAAGGACTAGAAATTATATGTTTGTTTACCAGTCAAACAATCTAATGCCTTATGGGTATACAGATTGTTAACCCAGAATAGTGTATGTCATTGCACTCTGGGTTCAATCACATTTAATAATCCAAACTCCTTCTAATCTTCAATGAAAATGTATAACGGAGAAGTTTCGGGTATCGATCTCATGAGGAAAAAGCGATTGATATTTGCCCGGTATGTTTGTGCAATTTTGGCATTTTGCACACCAATCCTTTTTCGTTCGGATTTGAGATTATCATCAAGAAATAAGAACTAAACAAGAAATGTTGTTACATAACGGGGAACCGTGGTCTTTCGAATCCCTTTATCTATAACCTAGACAATAGATATCTTCTTTTCACTACTCAAATAAACAAAGTCTTATGTTCTTTGCCGGAAAAGATGTCAATGAAACCATTAATCTCATAAGATGTATTGAAGAGTGAAGTTGTTCATAGAAAATAGGTCAAAGAATAAAAGACATCAACCTCAGCATTGCATGTCTCGAAAGCACTTTGAATACACTTAATCAAAGGCTTAACATTTCACCTAAGTTTTGAAAGAGGAAGAACAATCTTCATTTTCAACAAACTTTTAATAATAAGATGTGCTGTAGAATGATGTTAGTCAATGAAAATAGGCAAAGAATGAAGGACATTGACCTAAGTACTAGATATACCAAAAGCACTTTGTACACACCCAATCAAAGGTTTAACACTACATTCTAGTTTCAAAAAGGCAGAACAACTCTCATTCTCTAACAAGCTTTCAAAACCCTAGAAGAAGATATCTTGGTTTCTTAGGTCATGAGATGAAGATCATCTCAAGACCAAGCCTAAAAGCTTAGCGTAACATTCTGTAATGGAAAAACAACACAACAAATAAAGACATGAACAACATTAATAAAAGCTTGCCTTGTATTGAAATGATGAACAAAAGATGGAGAACACAAAGATTGACCTTCTATTTCTTCAGTGAAATTTAATTACAAAGTAGAAAAGAGCAAGAAACTACAAGAAAAATAACTAAGAACTAACTATATAAGCATATGAGAGCTCTCCCCCACTCTCTAGAAAACTAAATCTAAAAACTTGTAAAGTAAAACATAATAGAAGACTCCTAAAATATGATGCTTTTGCTCTCTAAAAATCCTCCAAAAAGTCCAAGGGAATGGGCATAAAGCATCTCTAAACTAGGTCGTCATTTAGTCTCCAAGTTGCTTTTGCACGAGACTCGAGGCAATCTCAAAATATCCTCAAGATGTAAGCAAAAATACCCTGTCTGGTTCACATGTCAACAGGTTGGTTAGTTTTGGGCCATCTAGATGAAATAGGTTGTAGCTTCTCATTTTGCCTCCTGAAATTACATCTCAACAGGTTGGTCTATTTTGGACCATTTGGATGAATTAGGCTACAGTACTTTTCTTTGGTCTATGTATTGAAGGGTCATCTGGTTGGCCTGATTTTTTACCATCCGGTCGAGATAGGTCCCTGGATCTTCTAATTTCTTCTACACATCAAGACCAATAGGTTGACATATTTATAGCCCATCCGGTTGACTTTTCTACAATTCGTTCTTTCTAACTCCAACCCTCTGCCTCTCGAGATTCCTATGATCCGTGACACTTTCCTGAGCCTTAATGGATTCGACAGCTTGCTTCCAAACTCCGAGACAAGATAAGAACACTCGGGTGTCATATTGACTACACAAGATACTTTTTTACCGCGATGAACCTGCAACGGAACAAGGAATACCTTATGTACAATATCAACTATAATATGTAATAAAACTCACGCACGCATGCCAAAATGGATATGCAATATTACATGCTCATCACGCCCCCCGACTTAAAAGTTGCTAGTACCTAGTAACTTTCGACATGGAATTTCAAAATTAAAACAAAAACAAAATAAAACAAACGAAATTTCCCCATATCTATACACTAGTAACAACACATATGCTCACAGACGAATACAACTGTACATGCATGCAAAACAAATGCTAACCGCAACTCCCAAAGTGATCATGCCATGAACCATAGCGAACAGCTTAATCTAATCGATATGCGCAAGCTAAGGAAGTTCACAACCAGCTTTGATTCAAAAAACTCACAAGATACTATGAGGACCCGACCTATTTTTGTGTTTAAAAATATTTTACGGTGAGTAAAATGGATGTTGATAAGCATCAAATGAGATGAAGGGTAAGTTGGATGAGTTTTGATGAATAAGGGAGGAGTGTATAAGGAGGTTTGGATGACTGGTCAGGGCAAGAGAAGGTTGGCGTGACCAGTCCAGCGAAAATAAAATTCTTTTGTGGAAGGCTTGCATGACCAGTCAAGCTAATTGGCCCTTTTTCGTGACCAGTCAGGCGAGTAGCATATTTCAGTCAGTAGCCTTCCGTGACCAGTCAGGCTCTTAGTCCTTTTTCCATGACTAGTCAGGCGGGTAGCCTATTTTAGTCAGCAGCCTTCCGTGACCAGTCAGGCTCCTTTGCCCCTTTTCCATGACCAGTCAGGCGGGTGGACGCACAGATTTAAAGAGTTCGAACCAAATTTTTTTTACACAACCTATGCACCCCAAAATCAGATTTTCTCTTCTTCTCTCTCTAAGAAATCCCCATTTCTCATGTCTCCACCCCAAAATACTTGATCAAACCTTCATATCTCCCAAATTCCTTCAAAGATCCTTCATTTTCCTTTGATTTCAAGCATTTGGAAGTGAGCTTTTACTTAGAGAAGATTTGGTAGAGATCTCCTTCACCATTAAAGTTAGGGCTTCACCATTTGAACTCAAACTTTAAATTTTCTTCTTGAGATAGGAATTTTCTTACTTTTCTTACTTGTCTATGACTTGTTGTAGGTGTATTGTACATTTACCCTTTGTGTTAAGGGCTTGAGTGGGTTTACATATGTGTTGGGTGTTCTTAGTTTGAATGCTTATCATCTTGGATTGCCAGATCCTATGTTATTCACTTGAAAGAGTGTGGTATGACCTCTGTTAGTAGAAATGGTGCATCTTATTTATTTGACTCTAAGTCACGATTGATATATTAAAGAAGTGGATGTGCTCCATGGTTTATGTTGTACTTGGAAATATTGAGAACTAGACTCCCCGATAGGAATGTTAGGAATGTTGTGAACTAGACTCTCTGATGGGAAAACAACGAATGTTGTGAACTAGACTTCTTGATGGAAAGTTTAGGGATGTTGTGAACTAGGATCCTACTGGAATATTAGGCATGAGATATTGTTAATGCAAATTTGAAAGCATTACCTTATGATGATGGGAAAAATTATGAAAAGAGAGTCTAGGAAGAGTTGGTTCCGATACGAGAACGATTTGGTGGAAATTCATATATGTCAACGTATCTTGTAATGATTTTTATTGAAGTTATATATTGTTGTTTATCTTCTATGTCATGACATTTCATGTTCACGTAAGATTTGCATAGAATTTCTCTACTGGGCTCGTTGGTTCAATCCTTATTTATTTTTCAGGTGCAGTCCCTGACATTTAGCTTGGATTTGGCATGTAGTGCTTGGATTTTTGCATGACATTTTATGAGCTGCATCCGTGGAGTTATATGACATCTTTTTATCTATTTTTGAAAAAGATGTATCGTAACTCTAGTTGATTTGATGTCAAAACTTTAATGTTGTGTTTTGGATTAGATTTTATAAGATTGTAAGAACTTGGTGCATCTTGGTGTATGATTAACGGGATTTTGGGTATTGAGTGAGACTTAAATGGCTTTTGCTATAATTAAATGTATTAATATTAGGTTAAAAATTGAGGACGTGACAAGATACTCTCGCAACCAAAATCGCTCAATTTGGATTCAAAGCATATCCCACATCAATGGGCAATAATATGCAATAGCAGAAGAAAAAGAGGCTATGCATTCAATGAATTCAGCGCATGTATCAAAACGAAGCTATGTATGTACATCTATGTAATACGGAAAGGAAATGCACATATGCCAAACTTCAATCCATGTAACAAACTCAAATGCATTAAAACAGAATTTACAACACAAATTAGGATCAATCGAGGGCTTGCATTGGATTATGATTACCTTGGGTTCGGCTTACATATGTGGTTAAGTGTCAAACTATCCAAAGGCAGCACTTCCTAACTACCCATAGTTTATCATATCAAAGATGTGCACCGTACATATAGCCCAACAGTTATAACAACTACATAAATACTACTAAACCTCCTACTACTAGAATGGTCAAAACATGGCCTATGGTCCTAGCCATATAGAAATATCGTTGTGGTATGTGGTGCACAACGTACAATCGCTGATTGTCCAACGTCCTCATCCTCGGGCTCCTCAATAGTTGACACTGCGGCATCAACTACACTCCAATGGTCATTTTTTTCTTTTTCCTTTTCTTTTTTTTCCTTTCAAGAAAAATTAAACCCGATCGACCAGTTGGTCTCAAAGTGCTCTATCAAATGAACTATAACTCTGTATCTCTGAATTCACTCTATTTCAACAATCAACTAAATGGATCAAACTGTAACCAACAGGATGAAATGGAACTCTGTACCTATGTTTTGGTCCTCCCAACTGATTCAATCAGATGAACTGAAAGTACTCAACTGGATGACTTTGAACTCTATTTCTTGAATATTACACACACACACCATACTATTCATCTAGCCTTATACCATCCAGTTACCTAATGATTTTAACAAGAAATGGACCGGCCATGGTTCAAATAAAGGTCGATGGGACTCATATGTGGTTTAGATCATGCAATAAAGCCTCGTATCATGTCCCACATGTGTCATGAATTCTGAACTAATGCAGTTAACACGTAAACATGGACTAAACTTGCCATTTATTCGAGTCAAAGAATAAAGATATCAAATCAAAAGGTACGGGGATATGAACAAAAATTAATCTCCACTATCATGGTCAACTCTCTCTCGCGAACACATTCTAACCTGAAGTTGTTCACCATGGTTCATGCTTACACACAAAAGAGTAGTTAGCAACATTAAAACTTGAGACATACATGACTCTTGCTACACTAAATAACATGCGAGCATATGAGAAGTGACTCAAAGGCTAAAAATACAGGGGAAATTACACAAAGACAAACCAAATTTAAAAAATTTTGTACAAAAAGGGACTAACACCAAGACTAACATCTCCCCCAACTTGAATTTGGCATTGTTCTCAATGCAAGAAGACAACATACAATAAAGCATAACAAGAGGGATGAGTATACCTGCGAGGTGAAATGTCAACTGACATATACCTCGATCAAGTTTGATGATTTGCGTCATTTGCTCCTTCCGTCATTGGAAGTGCTCCCAAGATGCACTCCTTTGGCTCTAACTTTTGGAACCACAGCTAGTCACATAGGATCATCATCGGGGCTTTGTTGGACTGACAATCGTAGTACATAGCTACACCCATGACTTTAGACTCTTGAATGCCTCAATCACTCTAGGTTAGACCCAATCTACCAAGGCTGATGTGGTAGCATGTACACCCTGTAATGATTTAACCACCAACTACTTACTAAGAGCCAAATGATTATCAACAACAAGAAGTTAGCTGGTTAGTCCAAAAACAAGAATACAAATGTAAATAGTAAATCCACCGTGTCTTCACGCGAAGGACACGAGTACTACTTTCCTCCCTTGCCAAAGGCTGTGTTTTCCTTTTTGTTGGAAGGATAGTATGCGTAGAGTTCAACAATATCTAGAGAAGTAGTGCCATCATCTAATAGGCTACCACTTCCTTTTGTGCAACCCAAATTCCTTACCCATCATTCCGCTTTGAAGCAATCTCCACGAGATTTGACACTCAAGCCTGATGGGTGAGGCAAATTTCTCATTGTTACACTTTCCTGCTGTCAGACCTAACCTACCAAGGCACTACATACATAGCTTCAACAAGGCAGCTATACCAAACCACCAAAGGCCGTTCAAGGATGGCAAAAACTGGAGATTTCTTAAACTCCATAGATTTATATTCTCCTAGACTTCAGTAAAGCTTAATGAATAGCAATCTGGTCACTCATATAAACTAGGCCTAGAATTTTCATTGGGAATGTTCTGAATGAAAATGGAAATTTTGGTTCTGTTTGGTCTTCCAGAGAGACCACGCTGTGATAATAAATAGATTTTTCATCTTCCCTGTCAAAGATTTTATCGGTGAAAGGTGGAGGGAAGTGGTCCTTTCTTAAATGCCAATGACAAGCCTGATGTTGTTTGCTCAAGTGTCCCAATGGTATACTCCCCCGATGATCTACATGAGTGAAGAGAATTCCAAGAGAAGTGTATTCAATTTTACTATGGGAAATGACTTCCAATCGCTAAGGACAAATTTGGAGCTCTAAGGGTGGAGATTGGTTGTCTAGGGGTAGTGGTTCAATAGTGGGCCCTTACTTTTCTGGTCCCATAACTTCGTTATCTGCAAGGAGTGAATACAAAGGATCCACTTCAGGTGAATGAAGAAAAATAGCCTCTTAAGCAGTTAGGCAAGTTTCCTGAGGTAGGTTTTCAAACGTGGGCATGCACTCCTCATTGCCCAGGACTTCTCCTTCTCTAAGCAAGGCATAAGATAGTCTACCTCTTTGTCAGTAGTGAGGTAATTCTCTAAGGGTTCGGGGAATACATGAGAGTATCTAGATTTTTGGTTTAAGGTATCGATGTGGTTCTCATCATGAAGCTCATCATCATCCCTGAGTGGACTTGCAACACCTAACATATTACTCAGCTCAGTCCATTGGGAACGGATACCCCCAAAGGCTTCCGTGTTTTGTGCATATATGTTGGATTGTCCCTGCATAAATATCTGCAATACGTCCTCTAAAGTAGGCTTATCAAGCTACTGGTGCATATTGGCACCCAGCGAAGGTCCCTAAGGTCCATATTGTTCTTGGTTGGTGGGCAGTTCTTGCATAAACATTTGCAATGTGTCTTCCAAACTTTTCAGGTTGATATGCATTAGGACCCACATAAGGTGCTTGAGAATTATATTGTTGCGAAATATTGATATGGATATAGATCGTCTCTCATGATTTGGACAAGTTAAAACTAAAAACAACAAAAAAGGAAAACAAATCTATACAAATGCAAAATACCTTACCCAAAGTGTAAATGCTGCTTCCTCCACAACGGGACCAAAAACATGGTCGGTTCAGAATAGTGTATGTCGTTGTGCTATGGGTTCAATCACATTTAACAATATGAACTCCTTCTACTCATCAATGAAAATGTATAGTGGAGAAATTTTGGGTATCGATCCCACGAGGAAAAAGTGGTTAATGCTTTGGCGGATATGTTGGCGCGATTTTGGCGTTTAGGACACCAATCCCTTTTCGTTTGGCTTTTAGACTATCACTAGGAAATAAGAACTAAATGAGAAAATTTGTTAAACAACAGGGAGACATGGTCTTTCGAATTCCTCCATCTATAACCTAGACAATAGATATTTTCTTTTCACTATTCAACCATGAACAAAGTTTTATGTTTCTTGGCCAAAAATATGTCAATGAAACCATTAAACTCACGAGATGTGTTGGAGAATGAAGTGTTACGGTTTTATACTAAAAGTCATGACTTTATGTAATGGATTAACATTTATTTTGAATCATTTAAATAATTATTCCTTTTCTTGATGAGAATCTTTATGGGTAATATTTGCATTCTATCATATCATATTATACATGAGTGTCTCTTCTTTCACATGGTAGATAATCTGGTGTGCAGAGTTTGGTTTATACACAAAGGATCAGATTATCAGTTCTCGTAGAATATAAGTTTTTGGTTCACAGTCTTAGATAAAATTGTACACACCACAGTAGGACTGTAACACAGTGTTGTAGTAGGTCTATCTTGACTATAAAAAATTATATAATTTTAATTCACTGTGTTAGTACACTTTATGTGTATTGAACATGACTACTTTGAGGTAATTGTATTTATA
>JABCMJ010003263.1:0-10172 GCA_014822125.1 Arbutus unedo
ACTTGGACACTTGGACACGCTGGACATTCATTTGACATCTCTCAATCTCATATGCATGCATCATGTTCATATGCCTAGCGTTTGTAGAATGTTTTCCTACTGGGCTAGTGTAGCTCAACCTATAAATTTTCAGGTACCCAGCGTTGATCGAGCATGAGTTGGAGTGCATGACTTGGATGAGGAGCATACATGGCATGGAGTTATTTTATTCATTTTCCTTGCATTAACTTCTTTTTGGGAAAATGATTTTGTAACTCTAATCTTTTATCCACTTTTTGATTATGGGTTTGTAACAACTTATGAAATATTATTTTGATCATCCTTTGGGGATGTACTTTAATTATGGAAACCTTCTCTCTTAATGTACTTAAGGATCAGTTTCCCTTTATGTATATTTGATAAAAAGTAGGGCGTGACAAGTTTCCCCTTAGATCATAGTAGAAATCCATGATGTTAGTTCTAATATTACAGCAGCTCCTGCCAGTAGAGAAATCCTTCTACTTGTAGAAACCCTTTAAATCCATAGTTTCTTATAGTTTCCTTTTTATTATACTTTTTACCCTAGACTTATATCATATTGTAATTTATATTGAAAGATAGTTTTATGACATATTATACCCCAAAACTAATTATAGATTTGACCTTTATTTTAAATTACAATTGAAGAGACCATAAACGAGCCCAATGCCGACCATAGCAGGCAACCAGAGCAACCAGCCATGACTGACCAGGAGAATCTGCCTGCCCAGCTAGTGAGGTTGCCCGTCTCAGACGAAGCAATGACCCAAAGATTGCCCTTCTGAGAAATCCTTTTGATCCCTCTAATGGCACCCCCAATCTGCCAACATGCCCCAGATGACGCAAGAGCATTCAACACAAATCATGCAATGGCTGGTATCACAGTCCAAAGATCACTCCCAACACCCCTCACTCGGGTATTAGTAAGCACGTGAAATGAGGAAAGAGGTATGTACTCATACTCTCTAAAATTGATTGATAGTATATTCTTATTGATTTGGATAGTAATTAGATCGTCAAAGGGTCCATGACCAACCAACCAACCACCCTCGGTCATTGGACTTGTGTACAAGAGCAGCTCAGCAAATTCGATCAAGGACCGTCACCATTTTTTTGGCATCATCAGTTTGGCGCCGTCTGTGACAACTACAGTTCTCTCTAAATATAAACTCAACTAAGCAACCGGAGATAATGGTGAACGCTGTTAGGATTTTTATACTATAAGCCATGACTTTATGTAATAGATTAATATTTATTTTGATTATTTATTAATTAGTTATTCTTTTTCTTGATGAAAATCTTTATGGGCAAATATTTGCATAATATCATATCATATTGTGCATGGGTGTCTCTTATTATTCTGTTGTATAGAGTTTGGCTGACACACAGAGGATCAGATTATTTGTTCTTATGTAATATAAGTCTTTAGTTCACAGTCTTAGGTGGAATTCAACACACTATTAGTAAGACTGTAACACTCTATTTCAGTAGGTCTGTCTTGACTACGAAAAATGGTATAGTTTTGACTCACAGTGTTCATTCACTTTGTGTGTATTGAATAGGACCAATTTGAAGTAATTGTGTTTATACTGACTATATAAGACAATTAGCACCTCATGGTTATTATGAATGCTTGTGCTCATAACCGAAAGATAATTAATGAATATATACATTTAATGTTGTTGACTATGATTCATTATATAGTGAGGTCTTCTGGGCCAATAGTCTCGATGAGTTGTGTCACAATATTAAATGTATGATAACTATTAATTATTAATGGAATTCATGTCCTAGTATAGGGATTGATGATATCCTCTAGAGTAAAGCTTATAAGTTTCGATTATGTCAAACCCTGCAGGTCTCAATGAATTTTATAGATGTTGATTAAATAAATTGTTAGTAATTTATTTTAATCAACGGGTATCTATAATATTAACGTGGGAAGATAAATGAGCATTTAATAACATAGAGCTTGAAATATAATTTTCAAATATCAAAAATGAATGTTATTATAATTCTGTAGTGGTATGAATTGTAATTTATATAATTCAAAATTAATTCGGATTGGATTAGGATTCCAAATTATATAGGTCCCTATCGTTGCCTATAAATAGACCACTATATTTTCAAGGTGCAATAGGATTATAGTAGAAGATCGCGAGGTAAGTCTAGCAAGATCATTTCATTCGTTATCATACTTCGATCGGACCAAACTATGAAGGTTGTTGAGATCAAACCATAGAGATCTCAAAGGTATAAACCTTAATTTCACCTTGTAGGTTTTTGTATTTTTTTGTTGTATAATCTGTGCATGTTCATCACTAAATAATTAATTTAGTGTGAACTAATAGTGCACACTTTGCTATAAATAATAGTATCCTCTTTATCTGAGGCACTGCTATTATTTGTAGGACAAAAGTTGAGTCGACTATTTAATTTTGCTTGATAACGATTTTTTGTCTAGATAGTAAAATTAAAAGGAATAGGCCTATCTGCACAAATGATGAAAAGTAGTGGATCTTGCCATCGAAGGCATACTTTTCATGGTATGAAGGATTACCGACGTTTTTTTTTTTTAAATTTGGCAGAGGGAACCAATATTTTAAATGATATTCAAAAGTTTTATTTTACCCTTCATAATTATTATTACGTGATTCTCAGATTCAAGAATGGACACTTTCAATCCACTTGCTATCGTTCTCAAAGAAAACAAACTCACTGGACTTAATTATATTGACTAGAAAAGAAATTTGGACATATCTTGACTGCTGAAGAGTACAAATATGTGCTCAGTGAAGTTTGTGCACTAAAGCCTGATGAAGGGGCAACTGACAAGGAATACAGCCTTATAAGAAGTGGGTTACGGTTGATAAGATGGCATGGTGTTACATTTTGGCATCTATGTTAAATGTTCTGCAACATTAGCATCAGTCTATGCTCAATGCCTATGACATGATGATGAGTCTCAAAAAAATATTTGGGGATCATAATGGTGCGGCGAGGAAGGTTGTTATGTGGGACTTGCTTTACACAAAAATGGCTAAAAAGACCCAAGTGAGGGATCAAGTTATACAAATGGTGAGTCATCTAAATGAGCTAGAGATCTTTGGAGCTGAAGTTGGTAGGGAAACCCATATTGATATCATACTCCATTCATTGTCGGAGAGCCTTAAGAATTTTTTCATGAATTTCAATATGAACAAGTATTGTTACACTTTGGCGAAACTTCTTAAAAAGTTCCAAACAATAATGGATCTAATGAAGAAGCCAAAAAATGTGTTTATGCTTGAGACATGTCTTGCTTCTAAGTCAAAAGGCAAGAAGAAGTAGAAAAAGGCTCAAAAATAGGTTTTAATTCCTCGAGTAATGGATCTTAAGTTGGAGTGAAAAAATCTAAGGACAAGTGTTTTCACTATAAGCAGTCAGAACACTAGAAGAAGCAATGTACAATCTATCTTAACAAATTAAACAATCGAGGTAAAACCTATTCACTAATGGTTGAAACATGTTTAGAGGTGCTATCTACCAATTCTTGGTGTGTAGACACGAGAGCCACTAATTATATTTGTAATTTGTTGCAGGGGTTTCAGGAAATCAGGCAGCTTAGTGATGGGGAGGTTTACCTACATATGGGCAATGCTACGAAAGTAGTAGTAGTTGTAGTCAGAGATTTACACCTTAATTTTGATAGTAATTGGATTTTAATATTGAAAAATTGTCTTTATGTTCCTAGCAGTAGAAGAAATTTGATTTTGGTTTCTTGGTTGGTAAAATGATTATTTTGGTAAATTTCAATAACTCTATGGTTCTTAAGTTTAATAAACGTTTTATTTGTTCTAGTTCATTGGTGGATGATTTTTATGTTATTAAAACACCTTCTGAATTGAACCAAATGTATCTTTGGTACTTATGCCTAGGTCATATTAATCTAAAAAGGATTTTTAGACTTGTTAAAGATGGACCATTAGGTTCATTGGAAGTAAAGGAACATTTAGTCTGTGAATCCTGCTTAGAAGGTAAAATGACAAAAAGGCTCTTCTCGGCCAAAGGATATAGAGCCAAAGAGCCGTTGGAATTGGTTCACTCTGATTTGTGTGGACCTATGAATGTCTAAGTGAGACATTGCTTTGAATATTTCATTAGTTTTATTGATGATTATTCAAGGTATGGGTACATTTATTTGATGTGCCGTAAGTCCAAAGCCTTTATGATATTTAAAGAGTATAGGACGAAAATATAGAAGTGTCTTGGAAATGTATCAAAACACTACAATCTGATTATGGTGGCAAATACCTCTTGGGAGAGTTTAGGGACCACTTATCTGATGAGGGGATTACATCCCAGTAGTCTGCACTTGGTATGCCATAGCAAAATGGTGTAGCGGAAAGAAGGAATAGAACTCTTATGGATATGATAAGATCTATGATGAGTTATTCTAATTTACCCATTTCATTTTGGGGACATGCATTAGAAAACAACGGGATATATTCTTAACTTGTTACCATCTACGTCAGTACCTTCTACTCTCACAGAACTGTGGACTGGGACAAACCTAGCCTGTGGCATGTTCAGATTTGGGGTAGTCTAGCACATGTGCTGAAACGGAGCGCAAATAAATTGAAATAAGGGACATAAATTTGTTTCTTTGTTGGCTACCCCAGAGGAACAAATGGTGGTTTATTTTATAGTTCTAAGGATCAGAAGGTCATTGTTAGTGCCAATGCCCAATACTTAGAAGATGACTATGTTATGGATCACAAGCTGAGAAGTAAGATTGTTCTAGAGGAATTGAGAGGAGAGAGGCAAACGCAAGCCTTTTCAGCACCATTAGTGCAGGAGAAAACACCACAAGAAACACCAGTTGACACAACGATGCCTCATCGTAGTGGGAGGGTTATTATTCAACCCAATCAGTAGATATTCTTGGTAGAATCATTTTGTAGAATCCCTGAAGAACTGGATGCCACCCTCTAGCTACGATGAAGCAATGCAAGACACAAATGTAGAACTTTGACAAAAGGCTATGAATTAAAAAATAAAGTCTGTATACTCTAATCAAGTCTGGGATCTTGTAGAACCAGCCGAAAAAGAGAGGAGTGGATGAGAAGGTGAAAACTTTTAAAGCTAGGCTTGTAGCGAAAGATTTTACTCAAAAAGAAGGGATCGACTATAAGGAAATTTTTTCGCCGGTGGCCATGCTAAAGTCCATTTGGATTCTCTTATCCATTGTGGCTCATCTCGATTACAAGATTTGGCAAATGGATGTTAAGACTGCATTCCTTAATGACAATCTAGATGAATGCATCTACATGGTGCAACAAGTTGGATTCATAGCAAATGCCCAAGAGCACAAGGTGCACAAGCTTAAGAAGTTCATTTATTGACTTAAGCAAGCATCAAGGTCTTGAAATATTCGTTTTGATTAGACAATCAAATTTTTTGATTTTGATCAAAGTCCAGGTGAGTTATATGTGTACAAGAGACGCAACAAAAAGGTAGTGGTGCTCTTCGTACTATATGTAGATGATATCTTGCTCATCGAAAATGATGCGGGAGTGTTATCTTCAGTGAAGGTATGATTGTCCAACCAATTTGAGATGAAGGACTTGGGAGAAGCCGGTCACATCGTTGGGATCAAGATTATTCGAGATTGCAAGCAAAGAATGTTGAGATTATCACAAGCTACTTATATCAACACCATTCTTGCTCATTTTGGCATGCAAGATTCCAAGAAAGGGTTCTTTCCTTTCAGACGTGGAATCTATCTATCCAATGATCAATGTCTGAAAATACTTGAAGAGGAAGATAAGATGAGAGCAGTTCCTTATGTTTTAGTAGTAGGAAGCCTCATGTATGCTATGTTGTATACTAGACCTGATATCTACTTTGTTGTAGGCATAGTTAGCAGATTTTAGTCTAATCCTAGACAAGGACATTGGACTGTTGTAAAACAAATTATGCCATATGGGTATACAGACTCAGACTTCATGTCAGATAAGGATTTCAAAAGGTTTACCTTAGGATATGTGTTTACCCTAGGAGGTGGAGCCATAAGTTGAAGGAGTATTAAACAATCATGTATTGCTAAATCTAGCTGAATATGTGCCAGCCTCTGAGGTAGCCAAGGAGGCTGTTTGGCTCAGAAATTTCCTGATGGATCTAGATGTGGTCCCTTTAGTACATTTAACTATTACACTTTATTTGACAATAATTGTGCAGTTGCTAACTCAAAGGAACCAAGGACTCATAAGAAGGCAAAGCACATCCAGCGTAAGTATCATCTTATATGAGAATTTATTCAGAGAGGTGATGTAACAGTGATCAAGATTGCATCAGCGAACAACCTGGTAGACCCTTTCACAAAACGTTTACCAGCAAAAATATTTGATAGTCATGTGGTCGGAATGAGAGTGAGATGTATGGAATCATGTCTTCGAGTCTAAGTAAGAGATTATTAGGATTTTTATACTTTGCAATATATCCATTTCATAATATTTGTTTGGATTATTTATTGATCAATTATTTCTTTTCATGATGAGAATCTTTATGGGCAAATGTTTACAATATATCTATTGTGCATGGGTGTCTCTTATTCCATATAATAGATATTCTGGTATGTAGAGTTCGACTCACACAGAAGATCAGATTATCGGTTCTTGTGGAATATAATTTGTTAGTTCACAGTCATAGGTGGAATTGGACACACTATCAGTAGGAGTGTAACACTGTGTTTCAATAGGTCTGTCTTGACTACGAACAATGGTGTAATTTTGACTCACTGTGTTAATACACTTTGTGTATATTAAACATGACCAATTTGAGGTAATTGTGTTTATATTGACTATATAAGACAATTAGCACCTCATGGTTATTATGAATGATTGTGCTCTTAACTCTGAAATAATTAATGGATGTGTATATTTAATGTTGTCGGCTTTAATTCATTGTAGAGTAAAGCCTTGTGGACCAATAGTCTCGATGAGTTGGGTCACAATGTTAAACTGTGTGATAACTGCTAATTATTAATGGAATCAACATCCCAGTATAGAGATTGATGATATCCTCTTGAGAAAACTTATAATTTTCGATTATGTCAAACCCTAGAGGTGGATATTAATATCCAACATAACGAATAAGTTAAGTAGAAGGTCTCAAGAAATTTTATAGATGTTTATTAAATAAATTGTCAGTAATTTATTTTAATCAACGGTATCTGTAATCTTACCGTAGGGTGATAAATGAGCATTTAATAATATGGAGCTCGAAATATAATTTTGAAATATGGAAAAAGAATACAATTACAATTCTGTAGTGGTATGAATTGTAATTTATATAATTCAGAATTAATCCGAGTTGGATTAGGATTTCAAATTATAGAGGAAGCCCAGCCCATGTTTCTCGTTGGGGTCCCTATCATTGCCTATAAATACATTACTATGTGTTCTAGGTCAACACACAACTTAATACCCGAGATATTTAGAGAGGTTCTGTGAACATATGGAGATTACATTTTTGAGCTAACACTCAGTTCATGATCAAGGTGCAATAGGATTATGGTAGAAGATCGCAAGATCAGTCGAGCAAGATCATTCCAGTCGTGCTCATACTTCGATCGGACTAAATTGTGAATGTTGTCGAGATCAAACTAGAGAGATCTCGAAGGTATGAACTCTAGTTCTGCTTTGCAGAGTTTCGCATTTTTTGCTTTGTTGTATAATCAGTGCAAGTTCATCACTGGCTCTCGGGAATCGATCCCTAACAAACATAAGATCGTCAGTTAGTGGTAGTCGAGGGGGAAACGCCTCCCGCAATAGTGGCAGAGGGGATCTCCCCCCACAGGGGACATGCCTCTAGAAGCCCAAGTGCAAAACCTCACCCAGATGGTTGCGAGCTTGATGGAACAAAACCAGACCCTTGTGGAGCAGCTCCGAGCTAGAGGACCATAACCAATCAACTTGGCGGGCATCCCTAATGGAGAATTCGGGGCGACAACAGCAAATGAGGGACTGCTGGAAGAAGAGGTCAACAACCATGTCATGAACGAAGGGGTAGACCTCCCAGCCCAAGGTAGGGGAGTGCAAGCAGAGGAGCCTACTGCACTAGGGGTGGCGATTAGAGAATTCCGAAAAAAGTTGGAGGATGTCCTCAAACGGATGGAGGACATAGGTCTAGCCAGGTCAGGGGTAAGTACTATGCCCAAGGCTGCCATTCACTAAGGAAATAGTGGCATGGTTGCTGCCCCTGAAGTTTAGAATGCCTCAGATGGAGCAGTTCGATAGTTCAAAGGACCCCTTACCATTTGGAGATGTACAAAGCATTTATGGTCCTACATGCGGTGCTTGACGAAGTCATGTGCCCAGCTTGTCCCACCAAGCTGAGGGGACCAGTGCAAGCCTAATTTGGAAAGGTGAAGACCGGCTCAATTGTGCCAGCAATTCCTTAATCACTTTTACAGCGGACAACAACCTCACCAGCAAGATGAATCGCTGCAAAATTTAAAGTGCTTCAACGATGAAGCCCTCCACGCCGATGAGGTCGACGACAAGATCACGTTCACAACTTTCATGGGTGTCCTACAGCCCACCCAATTCTTCTACCATCTATCCGAAAGGCCCCTAGCAAGCATGGCCAAGATGATGATCCGTGTAAGGACCATCACGTTCATGTAACAGTTGCGGTGCTAATTGTTGCATTCGAGATACGAAGGAGGTGTAAATGGTTAAATTGGAAGTTGGGGACTCTATAGTGGAATGTTGGAACTTGAGGGAAATAATATAATTTACCTATTTTGTGGTATAAAAATCAAATTTTTTACTTTACCAAATCACTTTTCTCTCTTTTCCCATCTCTCCGGTACGCCTCCCTCCAACCGTTGAAAATTTCAAGAAATGCAAAGGATAAAAGATGATCTACATGACAAGGGCTTCGAATCAAGTCCGGGATTGATAGTTTTCGCAGAATGTTGGAGGAGATCGGTTTTTGGCCGGAGAGGTTCTTGAAGCTTGATTTTGAGGTAGGATTCGTGTTAAACCTTTGATTTGGGTTATATAATGCATTGTGGTATCATTCTTAGTTTGTTCTTAGTTTTTAGTGTGAAAAATAATGCGTTTTGGTTGTCTTCCAAAAATTTTGGGGTAAGTTTCACCAAGAACACTATGAACGCAAAAAAATCTGGAAACTTGAAGTACGACTTGGTATTGTTCATGATTTTCGAGCCACGTCGAGGCTGAACTGAAACAAATACATAACTACAAAGTTGTAGCTCTTCAAAGTCTCTTAAAGGTTCATATATAAAATGCCTCAATCGGAGTTCGAAGTAAAAAGTTACGGCTAGAATACCAATATTGTTCACAACCGGGCAAAATTGTTTTGAGACTGTTTTCGGACAGACCTCTTCCTAAGTCTTTCTAGAATTCTTGGTAGCTTGGATTAACTCCAGACTTTTACAGTGACGTAGCCTAAAGTCTTAGCTAAATTTAGACACAAGACCGGGCATTTTTTGACGGGTAGATCTTTGTAGATTGCAACTTTAGTAAACTGTGATAGATTAGATATCATACTTTCTTTTGCGTTTTTATCATATTTAAGGTCTGTTTTAGACTTTGTGTTTAGCATGAAAGTTGTTCCTAACAGCTTGAAGTATGATTATGTCAAAATTTCATGAATTTTCAGAAAATGTTGTTATGCTTTTGTTGGACTCATAAACTAATGAAAACCAACAATATTATGATGAGCATTTATGGTGTGTTTATCCGTTCATTTTCGTACTTGATAAATATGTGTAATAGGACATATGTGGGGAGGGGGAGGCATGTGTCATAGTCGTGGACCTATTTAAGGAAACATGTGGTATGATGTCCCGTCCCACATCGAAAGTTTACATGGGTGATCCTGGGTATATAAAGAACCAAGTAAATTACTACTAATAACTTAGGCTTAAACATTTTGGGCCACGTGGTTGGGCTCCAACAAGTTGTTGGGTCAGTGGTTTACATTGGACGTTACAAATGGTATCAGAGCAACCCGTGTATACGAACGGGTGTGGGGTCGGGACCTTATTTGGTCACTAGAGAATAGACCCGGGATTAGGCCGTGGTGACTCTAGTGATCAGTCCCTTGCGAGGGCGCAAGGTCTTAAAGGTGGGAGATTGTGA
>JABCMJ010003265.1:0-16236 GCA_014822125.1 Arbutus unedo
GGTTGTAGGTATTATATATTTTTTGCAAAAGATTACTACAAAATAAAATTCAGATTGAATCACTATTTTGAAAATGAAAATTTTTAGAATTATAATTTTTCTCTTATCATGAAGTTTATTCACATTCTTTCATTAAGACAATGGAGGATTACCATTCAATACTTCCAACTCTTATTTCTTACCAATCGCCATATCCTCTGTGATAAGATTTCAACGTATAAACTCTACAAAATTTTGTTTACATTATAGCAGATTGCTAGGTATACTCGAACTTGATTGTCATTCACAAGGAAGTAGAATAAAATAAAAAATTTACGGAGACTTTGACGGAGAGTGGCGTTTGGCTACCGTTGACCTAATTCCACCTTGACTTATCTGGCCGACTCCAGCAGTACACGTGATCGCCACAGGCGGAGAACTAGAACATATTTTGGTCAAAATTGAATAACCTCTGCAGAGCGTACATCGTACGTGAAAATTTTGGATTGTGTAATATCAGAATGTCGAATTCTTGCCAGTGTACGAAAAAATTCCAACCCATCGAGGGTGGTAGCTCGGACGCCGACGACTTCTCCGGCGATTGTCGCCATGAAGATGCTGCTACATGTGGCGATCGTGATGGGTTTGAGGAAGTTGGGGCGCTGAGTTTTGATGGATCAGTCGCAGAACGGGATCTAGGCATAGGCCGAGAAAACCACTGCTTTAGACCCCTTAAAAAATACCGAAAGTAGGGACCCGTAAATATTTAGTTCTCTTTAGTATATTAAATTAATTTTTTTTAATTTTAAGCTTGTTTTACATAAAAATAGACCAAAACAAATCTAAAAAAAAAAATTTCAAAGTTTAAATTGATCAAAATTTATCTTTCGTCAATCATGTCCTAACAAATATTAAATGGAATAGCTAAATTATTCATTGAAAAGGTTACGATGAAAAAACTTGATTATGAAAACTTAATTAATAACATGCGAAAGGATAATATTCATATAATACATTTTAATTTATTGAAATAATTACTTCTTTTGGAGTAATTAAAATTTTACATGTTAATAATAATGTAATGGTTTTTTTATGGAGATTTTTTATTATATATATTTTTTGTGCAAAATATACAAAGGGTCCCAATTGAAGAGTTTGCTTTGGGCCTTTGAAATTTTAGGAAAAAATAATTTGCCTATCAAAAAAAGAGAAAGGTAACGCTTAAAATAAAAATAGTAAAAGAAAATAATAATTAAGGACAAAGTGCACACGACTACATAAACTTTACATTTACTACCTTGTCACATGGCCACAGAAAAATAAAAATAATTTAAGGACATAAAAGTAATTTCAAAAGACGAGATAAAAATTGCTTGGACGAAAACAATGAATAATAAACACATCATCTCTCTTTTATTATATGTAAAGATTATTATTATTTTTTTTATCATTATTATATTATATGTAAAGAAAGCTAAGAATAACCAAAGACCAAAACTAAGGACCAAATTCCCTATCCCTTTTTATTATATAAATAAAGATAATATATAAATATTATATATGTAAAGATGTAACCAAAATTAAGAACCAAAACAATGGACCAAAACCAAGGATATATATATATATATATATATAAATATATATATATAAACAAAAATCATATATATACATACATATATATATACATACATACATATATCTATATATATATATGTACAGATAAAGATATCCTTGACAAATTCTTGATCTCTCTCATTGGACCATATATCATTCTCCATATTTTTTCCTAATGTGTTATATCCCCTTAAAACTTGCCCTGCTAAAAAGGAAGGTGTACATCTTTTCTATGGTGACTACTGGCCTCCAATCATTTCCCTGTAGAAATGTACAAAAAAATCGAAAAAATTGCTAAATTAGACTGATCGGATCGAATCGTTCCTTTTAGATTAGTTCTATAGTTTAGTGGATTGGTTGTGATTCAAAAAAAATAAGAACCGATTATTATAGTTCAGTCCATGATTTTATAATTACAAATTGTGGTTCGAACCGAACCGGATCGATTATATATATACATATATATAATTTTTATGACTCTTCCACTTGTCCAAAAAAGTCACAACCCTTCCACTCTCTAAAACCAAAAACTCTTTCACTTTCAATGTAGTTGTGTTTCCCATAAATTTATTAGATGTTTACAATTTTAAAAAACTAGTGTTATTTTATTCATATTTTTCGGTAATTTTTAAATGTTAACATGGATTAGAACTGGAACCAGAATCAAATCGAACCGGTCTAATAGATTGGTTATAGTTTGGTTTCATATGTATAACGGTCTAATTATGGTTCTCAATTCTTTGAAACCGTTAAATATGGTTTAATTTTTTAATTCTTATAAAATTGGTCCAATTACACTCTTATTTCCCTCAACCATTTGAGTTATCCTTTTTGACTCGTACTCTTACGGTTGGGAGACACATTTATGAGGTTGGCTGAAGACGTTTCTTGATCAAGTTAATTAAAGAACCCATGTGAATTACATCAACGTGTACATTCTATGATTCTATCTGTAAGTGTGTGTGTGTGTGTGTGTGTGAGAGAGAGAGAGAGAGAGAGAGAGAGAGAGAGCAGCAGCAGCTCCAAACGTGGGTTGTTAACTACCTCAACTTCATTGTTATCCTAATTTATATCAAATTCAATTTCTTTTTTACATGCGGGCTTAAAAATTATTCTAATTTATCGTTGACTAATTTTTGAGAAACTAATTTTATTGTCCAATTACGAGATTTTCATTTAAAATAAGAGTTTTGTTTTGTATGAACTGACTTTATAAAAATTAATACACATCAGAAATTTCGAACTTAAAATCTACTTTGGGGGAAACATAACTTTAAATCCAAGTAGTTTATGGCTTGTTTACTGTTTTTATTGCCCCGTTTGTTTGTCAAAATTTTATCCATTCTAATATAAAAAGAGATAATATTTAGATTGTGTACACTTTTTTATCTATCATAATTACTCTTTAGAATTAAACATTTAATTAACATTTCAATCTTTTAAGTGTTAATTACACTTTACTCCCTCTAACTATGACTATTTTTCACGTTTATTTTTTTACTACAATTTATTCCATTCAAATATAGAAAAATGATATAATGTCTTGCCATTAGTTTTCTCATCAAATATTTAACGTTAAAGGTTATGTATTATGCACATGTGCTCTAAAAATACTTATTGTGACTAAAATATCCTACACATATACAAAATTATACATAATATATAATTTATAGATTAAGTTAGTTAATATTAATTTTTATTTAATTTAATTTGCATTGTTTACGTGTTAAATTCATAAATTTGGAAATAAATCCATAGTATTAAATCAAACTTTGATCCATTTATTTCTTGATGTGTTCATTTTTAAACTTCTCCATATGTTTTATTTCTCGGTAAAAATATATATTTGTATGCTATTATATCTTTTTCTTAATTTTGTAATTTTTTTTCAAGTTTTATGAATTTTTAAACAAAATTTATAAATCTTTCCACAAACATTACCTATTTTCTTCAAATTTTATAAAATTTTATACAAAATATTATGAATGCTAAGCAATTAAATTATATGTATACTCTGCAGACATTAAAATAAGAATTTTTATTGTAGTTTTTTTGAAAAATACATAACCAGACGGACATATAGTGACGTGTCATTTTTTTATTCATATTTTGTTATAAAATAACGTTAACATATTACGAAGTGTTAAACTATCACGATGTGTCATACCTAAAACTCATTTACAATGCAAATTAAATAAAATAAGAATTAATATTAACTAACTTAATTATATATTATAAATTATGTATTATGTTGTGCGTATGTATATATAAAAGATATTCCAGTCACAATAAATATTTTTAAATGTACATGTGCACAGTGCGTAACTTTTACCGTTAAATATTGAACGAAAAAATTAATGGCAAGACAAGTTGTATGGGGTAAGTTGTAGTAAAAAAAAAAAAGAATAACGTGAAAAAGAATCATAATTGGGGAAGTAATTAATCCATCTTTTAATCTATATGAACTATTATGAGCAAACTAGTAAAAATTACGATTGCTAAGTAATTGTCCTTATCATAGTCACAGTTCACGGTAAGGTTCAATTTTTTTCATTTTTTATGTGCTTTTTTATATAATACTATCAAACAGATTAAAGAAGTTACAAGCTATTTAGATTTTAACAAAAATGAAAAGGATATTCACATATCTAATTTTACAACTAAAGTTATATCCAATTTACTGTATTAGTTAATAAAATCTACTACTTTAATTATCAAAATAATTAGCTTTACAAAGTATGTCGAGAATAATAATCACGTCAAAATTTATATTCATGGATATAGATAAACACGTGATTAAGATAAAATTATCTTAAAAACCCTGCTTCAACCTTGAAAATTGGATTGAAAAATAAGAGTTGTTCAAAATTTATAAGAAGAAGGAGGCGGACCAACATAGGCAACGTGAGACTCGATAATATCCTCCTTTGTGTGCATGTAACACATGCGTGAGGACAACAGAGGGTTAGACGACAGAATGCGCGTGTGTAATGATTGTATAACAGACATAGCACTAATACCATGTTAGAAGCCCATGAGCCTAAGTCAACCTTAAAAACCGGTTTGAAAGATAAAGACTGCCCAAAATTTGTAAGTAGAAGAAAAAAGACCAATATAGACAACGTAGGATTCGCTAACAAAATTCATAGTTGATGCCAACTAGCTAGTCATTGTCTATAATTAACGTTTGTTCAATCTAAGTAATCGAGTTTTTTTTCTTTTTTAAAACTTAATTGATCAATATAGACAATGTATGACTCGCTAACAAAATTCATAGTTGATGCCAACTAGCTAGTCATTGTCTGTAATTAATGTTTGTTCAATCTAATTAATTGAGTTTTTTTTTCTTTTCTAAAACTTAATTGAATGTGAAAATAGCCTTTATTGGCCATAAGTGAGTTGTCAAGAAAATGGTGCAATTAATTATATGAATACATTTGTTTCTATAGACTTGTGCATTTTTATCTTCTTCTACATATATCTTGTTTCTGTGTGGATTAATGTTTGGTGATTTTTGTTATATTCGATTTAATTTCTTTGAATTAATTATTATTTTGACGAACAAAATTTAAAAAATAAAAAAATATATTCAAACAGTTTTTCGTTGTTTAATGTTTTTGGTGTCGTCATATGTATACATTTTCAATTTCAGTCTATATTTTTACTGCCATGGAAACAAACAATTAATTCAAAATCTTAACAGAAGATTATGTATATAATTGTAATGTTAATAACATTCACTAATTTGTCTAAACACACCCAATAATATTGATAGCAAGTCCAGTACATCTATGGGGTTTACAAAGACCGTATAAAAGTATTCGGATATTAGTTTTTTGTACGAATTTGTTTATCGATTTATTGTATATTATATTTAATTTCATCATTCGAAAGTTACATAATTGACGTAATATTATATTATTGTAAATTTTAAATGATTTTTAATACTGTTTGATATATAAGGGGAATAAAAAGACGATTAAACCATACAGTCCAAACTCCAGCCCATCAGAGCACAATATTCGGAAAGATTGTAGTGCGTTTTTCTATAGTACACGTGTAATGCGGATAAAATTACATTATTTTAATTTATTACGCGAATTGTAATCAAAATAGATGAAATCAAAACGATATAGTTTCGATAGTAAAAAGAGCAAAATTATGTTGTTTTGTCAGCACTACACGCGAACTACGTATAAGAAAGTGCATTATAGCTCCCTAAATTTGAACACTACATCAAATTCAATCCTTTTTTATACCGGCCGACATTGAAATTATTTCAATCTATTGTCAACTAGTTCTCAGAGACCAATTCTATTACCCCCTTGCGAGGTCTTCATTTAAAATCAGAGTTTTGTTCTATATAAATTGACACCGGCCATAAAGATTACTAGCACATTAGAAATTTAGAATAATATTTAGATTGTGTATACTTTTTGATCTACCACAATTACCCTTTTAGAATCCAAATCCAATAGAACTTGAACCCATAAACTGGTGAGCAACAAATTAACTCTCTCTTGCCATCACGACACCACCCCGGATGCGAATCGGAAATCAATTAATTTTCTGTAATCTTCACCACAATCTTCAAATATAATATGTCCAAAAACTTCATAGTCCGAAATTCAAATCACTCACTTCATAGAGTCCAAAGTGTCAAAAAGTTATTGTAAAAAATCAGTTCGATTGGGTATTGGTAACCTAGGAAATGAATGGACTTCTATCATTGGGCTATAGAATTCCGGTTGACTTAAGTTTTGGGAGAGTTGTTTTATCCATCACCCCCATCCCCCCTTCCCTCTCCTCTTTCTCTCTCCTCCCCTTTCACATTTGTTCATAATTTGTACACCTTCATTTATACCCATAGCAAAATTCTCCGAGTTCTCACAGTGCCCTGTCAATTCACGTACAACCACTGCAGTCGATGTCTGTTTAGAGGAGGGCAAAGTGTTAAATGGTGGCAGTACAGATGTCTACCAATGGCCTTGCTGTTTGCCTTAAAACTTCAAGAGCTCTCTGTTGGGTTGTTTTCAGTGAAAGTAATGTCCTGTGCCTGCCGACCTCTCATGAGACCCTCTTATAGTATGAATTCCCCATGCTGCTTTTATCGTGGTAGATGATCATCATGAGCATGTCGTTTTCTCAGTGTCTTCACTGGGCTCCAGTCATTTTTAGAAAATTCACCCTTCACCGGAACTTCGGTGGCTGGACTACATTGTCGGTTAATCAGATCGTCGTTTTGGTTACAAATTGTTACTAAAATACATAGAGTTAAAGAGATTTTAATAACACCCCTTGTACTTCACTGGGGTGTGGTTTGTTTTAAGTTATCTGTAACAATTTAGCCTCTCTCATTCTCAATGTTCTTTCTTTTCGAAGGAATCTACATGGGCAGCAGTGGCTTCTATTACTATCAACTAATACCTAATGAGAAAGTTTAGTTAAAGCATTCATATCAGTTTTTTTTTTTTTTTTTTGACCAAATTAAGAAAGAATTCTCACTTTTCTACTTTAAAGAGCCATATTTTTTAATGTCTCATGTATCAGACTCTCTACATATGGTGAATAGTGACCAATTCTAATTTTGCATTCAGTAAATAAAGAGATTACAGTGATTTTTCAAATATAAAGAGTCACTGTAGCATTCACAAAATATGAAAGATATTAACAGAGTTTGGTGTTGAACATATCTGAAAAAATTACTCCTCAAAATAGAGAAGAAAAAACTCGGGAGAGTTTAATGTGGGTGCTCTTACATATACTTCTGTCCAGATCCAAATATAAATGTTTCCAAAATTATTCGATACACGTGAAATTCATTAAATAATAAAGGGTTCTGAGTGTATTGGATGATTCTAAACATATATGTGCACGAAAATTATACATGTATACTTGCTCATTTCCAATTGGTACACACATACTAGAAAGAAAAATGGGCCATACTACAGCCCAAACCCTTTGTTTAGGGTCGGTTAGCTAGCCCCAACTTAAGGCGAATAGATATTGACCTTTCTGCAATAACTGAGCCTAGTTTCGTAGATTGACTTGTGCAATAACTTTTGGATATCTTTCAAGGCATATGATATCGGGTTTCGGTTCAGATTTAAAACCGGATAATCCAGATATCAGACCGGAAGGCCCTGAACCACAACCTGCCCACTCCATTTCATGAAGTCAGCAGCTCTTCCAGGTTCCCTCGGCTCTAGTTCCTGGAGAACAGGATTAAGCCAGACCTTGCCACCCCTTTGGTGCACTATCTCCCTTCAACTCTTTGGGCAAATCATTTTCTTTTATTTTTTGATCTCCTTTAGCCACGAAAAGAGAGTCTATATATCCGCTTAATTTTGATAAATCTTCCTCGAACCCCGGCACAATCCATTGAAATTTCACGAATTCCACAAATATCTTAGATGCATGTGTGGTCAAAAGACGTTTGTAGTCGCACACAGAAACGACGTTTTGACAAGTGTTTGAATTTGATCATCCAGTTATAATTGGTGGAAATATAAGCTGAGAAAAAGCAAACGATAAATATACCACCACAAGAACCATTATAATTGTCTTTTTTCTAAACCTACTAAACTCTTACTGTATGCTACCTAATAATTCGAGATAAAAATACAAAAAGATAAGATTTCTCCACACTTGTAAACTAGAGTTTACTCATCAGTCACCCTAAATTGATTGATGAGTAATACCAACTAATTTTGTCCAAACACACCGCAACAAATCAAGTAAAAAGCTACAGGATCAGTCAATGGCAACGAGCTCGAAGCCAACAAAAGCAACACCTAGGACAAAAGTAAAAAGTTCCACAATTTCAATAGAGTCATATGGTCATCCAATCACCGGATTTTTCGCGTCCTATCCGAAGATCAAACAGTAAATCAAATTATAAAAGTTTAATATAAACACTCGTGAACAAACAGCTGACCTTTCACGAATACCAATGAATAAAATCTTAAAAGCTAAAGCTAATAATGTTGGCAAGACAGTAGATACAAATTCAGTGTTGACTTCTGAATCAAAAGTTACTAGAGGGATCAAACCGACCAAAGTTAAACAAGGGATCAAACCGACCCAAAAGTTAATTGGTTCTCACTTCTCAGTGTTGAATAATATTTTTATTTATGTACATATAAGTGTAGTTGTAGTACGCCAAAAGTGTTCAGGTTAAATTCAACATTAGACGAAGATCGAAGACTCTTAACATTCCCTTATCATGAAGACTCACACCACTCTTTTATTATGATCGGTCTTCTCGGCCCAATTTGCTCCAGCGTTGACCCAAGCAGAAGATTTCATGATACCCGCATATCGTGCAACTAACCTGTCTACGATTACACAATCAACGTGTGGGATGGACCAAACGGAGAGCAGTTGACATTACCATAATACAACTCAACTTCCGTAACTCCATGTAGGCATTAGGTGACTCAACACGACCATGCAGAGTACGACCTCACACTGGATTCGTCATGCATGATATTAGAGATATAAACGGTTATTTTTAATGTCATGGTGAATGCATTTAACACATACTGACTTGAGACACAAACACAGTTCTTTATATAAATTAACTAAAACGCTTTACGCAAGGTACCTCCCATCACACCACTCTCGGGAGCTTTTCAATCCCATTCTCCCAAGAAAAAAAAAGCATTAGTGTTTTCTGATTGACTACGGCTGGACAACACTAGCACTAGCTGATTTTTTCTTTTTTTTCCAGTTCAATAAGCATCTTAGTAAAATCTCAGTACACAATTGTACAGAAAAAAAAATGGAAGTACAGAAACTCTAGATAAAATAAAAGGAAAATATGCAACAAGTGGAAGCACTAAAACAATAACCGTGGAGGAAGGGGGCCCCTCATTGGTGCAAACATTTTAATGCACAAATAATAGAGTTACATTTAATTTTAGACAGATATGAGATAAAATAAATAAAATAGATGCTCCATTACACCTTACCTGTCAACTCAACGACAGCCTCTTGCACAAGCTCATCCAACAACTTCCCTTCAATTTCCTTCCCCACGTTATCTCTTTCCAATCTCATATCCTCAGCCCAACCGTTCCCCACCACCTCCTTCCTCACCACCCTCTCCACCACCAGGCTGTTACTGTCCACTCCATCATCACAAATAGAAACACACCTCACCTCGCAGGTAAACCATTTCCTCATCCGGGCCCACACCTCATCCGCCAATACGGGCGGTGGTCCACCTTCTGGTAAAATGTTTAGGACCCCACCACACCCTGTGATGTCCACCAACGCTGCATTGACGCAATCAAATACCAGTTTTCGGGTTGATCTCCTTTGTCTTCGCTTAGCCTCGTGGATTGTTATCTCCTTATCATTCAAGTCAATATAATGGTCTCTTAAAAATGGGTCCAATGGGCTTTCTAGTGAGTGCCATCTGGGAAGAAAAGAGTCAGACAGCAACTCACGATCGAGACCAACGGCTGATATTAAGGATTGGAGAAAGAAGGTCCAGTCCCCTTCTTCTACCTCCGTTCCTTGGGAGACAGATGGAGAGTTCTGTCGATGCAAAGTACAGGAATCACCCCACGACAGAGTCCGAGCAATTGATCCTATTGGAGGGGATTTGTCAATGAGGTTGGATTGAGTAGACTGAGCAGCCAACTTTGCTCCTGTTTTGAGAAAAACAAAATGAGGAATGGTAGCTGAAGAAGTGCAAGGAGTGAGAAATTTCAGGCGATGTTAATGGATTTTACCATGGTTGTCTAGCTTGACATTGAAGGAATCTGCCGTTAAGTTGTCGTCCTCAAATGGTGGTTCCAAAACTGAGATTGGACTTGGCTGGTCCTGGTTTTCACTTGGGTTTACAGTTAGCCTGGGTCTTGAAACAGACAATCCTGCCTGCATAAAATGAAATAATTCTAGTTAAACGAGAAACGAGTTTCATTTTGTCCAGAAGCTAATGTGGAAATAGACTGACATGAGCCACAATTACAGACACAAATGATATCGTAAGCATTTCAAATCTCCATCACTAGTTACATGGACCGACAAAAAAATAACGCCATGCTCAAAGATACAGATATCACTTGAACAAGAGCATGCTTGAATTTTAGTGGCCATTATCTGATTGATGAACAACAGGATAAAACTATAGGACAATTTGCTTGCATTATCGGTGGCACACTACAAACTCAAATTGGCAAAATTCTTTTGCCTGAGTCAGTGCAAATCAACCTTATCCTAGTAGTTGCAAAACAGTTTGTTAAGTCAATAAGACTGCAAAAAGGTAAACGATGAATAGGTAACAAAAAGAGCCATCAAGCACATAAATGGTGGAAGTTTAAAATCGTACTATTTTATTTTCTTGCATCGAATGCCGGAGAGGAACACAGGGCGGAAAAAAAATTAACATCTATCCCCAATACTAGGCTTTCCACTAAAAAACAAAAGGACATGCATCGCTCAATGAAAATTCACTTACCTCACAGGAGATTATGCCATGCTCAGTGAAATCTGGCAACAATGTTTTGCTTGATGATCCTTGAAGTTTAGGCAATGAACACTCCTTAATCCCAGAATCATTAGCAAAGTGGGAAGGACCATCAAAACCTTTTCCAGTAGACTGTACAGATGCAGAAGACGTTTGAGATGTATCTTCGGATGGAGAAGCACTAGATTTTTCTTCACTAGACTTTTTGTTCTTCGGGAAAAATAAACTTGAAACTTTCCCTTTGAACAACGATTTCACACTCTTTGCCTTTGCCACCTCCTTGGGAATGTCAGTTTTCCCAAACACTGGATCTGAAACATTAATAGAAGAAGAGACAGGAACAGATTTTGACCTCAAAAGATTCCTGGGAGAATTATCCACAATGTCATCCTTATTCAAATCACTAGCCGAGCATGAAGTTGATCCACTTGGTTCTTCGTCTTTAGTAAGGCCCTCTTCCACAGATATTAAGGACTTCTTAGTATCAGAAAGGGCAAGCATTTCACCCAAAGTACTAGAGCTCCTCCGGATATGTCTTTGTTCTTGACAAACTCCATTGGAAGCCATCACGGTCCATCTTTCAGAAAGCCTCTTCTTTGCTTCTCTACAAACCGATGACTCTGGAGAATAAGAAGCACGGCTGAAGGAGGAAGAATAAGGGCTACCACATCTGTTGATGTAATCCCACGAATGCCTAGATGTTGGTGTTATCACTTCAGAGTCGCTGCAGTTCCCCATTGCATAGTCATTTTCCGATTTATGAAAGGAGCTTTCATCACCAATATAACCATTAGAAAGGACAGAAGAAAGAAAGGTTTCATTCCTCTGGTGCATACCCAGGTTTTCACGCATCTGCCGTGTGATTTCCTCTGCCATTTCTCTTGATTCCTGTACTTCATCATTCTCTGGTTCTCCGCAAAATTCTTCACCATGTAATACTTTTGGAGATGAATAAGACGGCGACACCACTGCCTTTAAGTCATGAGGCTTACCAGGGCTAGGTTTTAAAACAACAATTCGAGTTGGCTGAGTAGGATTATCATCGACTCGCAAATTGGGAGGAGAAAACCCAGTTTTGCTTCTATCCCACCCAGTAACCTGACCCGCAATTGATGCTTTCCTTACCTGTTTCTCATTCTTCTTCACTGATACAGAAAATTTGTCATTATCCACCATTTTAGAAGGTCTAAGAACCGTGATGCGCTTATTCTCAGGAGCTGGAGGAACGGGATACAAATCACACATCTGTTGGGAGAACATGGAATTTCGTTCTTGTAGGAACTTGACCAGTAAATCCTCGTTAGAACTCAAAACATCCAATGCATCGTGGAATTGTTTGGACTGGCGAAGTTTTTCATCTGTGGATAGGCGTTTTGCTTCAATGAACTTCTGACGAATGACAGCCATCTTTTTCTCGTTTGAATACTCGATGTGCCTTCCTTTCTGTGGAGACTTATCTCTTAAGTAACTTCTTTTCTGTGACTGCTGCCAAATCTCATAAACATCTTTACACTCATTCTGCTCTGGACACTGATGTATCTCGCGTTGCATTTGCATATCTGATCCCTGTTCTTGCTGCCAATAACCCAAAGGAATGGCTGAATGACATCGTGAATTGTCCCTTGAATGGCTCCTTTGTGCTGCTGAATTCGACTGTTGCCGTGGGATAGCATCAAGCCCCATCAACTTGGCAACTACATTCGGGGGATTATGCGTGGACTCCACTTCTTTTGACATTTCATGGTCTATTAGCATTTTCATGGGTGTTCCATTTGACTTTCTGTTAGAAAAACTTCTCCTCAACTCAGACACTGTCTGCACACCATCCACCAACATAACAGGGATAAAAACAATGTAATAGCTTCATAATTCAGATCTCAGTACAGGAGATACGTTCTCCACAGAATTTGGTCAGCTAAACATAATTAATTATATCAAGGGAATAGTTCGTTACCAAATTATCTTCTTCTGGATCGCCAATAGAATTCCTCCTTGCTGCATCTGATTGGCTCCTTGAGAGTGGAGAACCTGTTAATCCATTTCTATCAGGTAAATAAGCAGACTACGATCAGGCACAAATGTAGCAGTCATTGAAAAAGAAATCGTCTACCCAGGTTTAAACAAGTTAAGAAAATAAAATGCAGTTCTGTAGGAAATAGAATGACTATGTTGTGTATTCAGCATGATCTATAATTATGATCCTAAAGAAACGTGGGTTGGGGGTGGGGGTGGGGAGAAACTCGCAAGATGGACAAAGCAGACAACAAATAACCACACTGGAACTGAGCCTTTTCACTAGCCTAGAATGCAGTCAACATCATCTGTTTAAGCTCAAAAAAGCAGAGCAAAGATCACCAAACTAAACTCAACTTTTTACAAGCCTAGAAAGCTTCACGATGGATTTGAACTCAAAACGTGGAGACGAGACAAATGAGCAGAAGAAAACTGAAAAATTCAACAGGCTCTATCACGTTTTAACACATTCAATAATTTAAAGAGGTTTCATTGATGGCACATTGGCACTCATGTTAGTGTGCCAATTGCCAAAAGTTCATTTTTTGCTTTCAAGGGAAAGTTGGACTTCATGTGTAAAATACCATAAAGGGACTTATTCTATTATGGCGTCCTACAAATGTTCCATTAAGTTTTCTCGCTCGGAAGTCTCAAACTTCATAATATCAACTCAAACAGCCAGAGAATGGTCCTGTGCTTGATGAGACCCAGACTGATATCAATCAACTAAGAAAATTCTTTCTAGTACAAAAAAAAAAAATTCTTAGTTCTCTTATGCCCTCTCAATCTGGAGATGGTGGCTTGATAATGGTAATTCAGATATTCGTATATTATTATCCCTAAATCAGTAAGATGAGAAGAATGAAATAACTCGAGTTTGAAGAAGACTAGTAAAGGAAATCACCATCACGATGCGGTTTGTCCATCAGGAGCCTGTTTCCTGCTACACCTGTACCCAAATCAAAGAAATTCACCATTCTTCCCAAGCAGCCTGGAAAAGGTTTCTCAGCACGAGTTTTGCTATTCTCAAACCCATTCATTTCAGCACCTGAGATGACATGTTTCAAATATTAATACCTGTTTCTCTTTTTCTATGAAAAAACCAGCGACTGAATCAATCAGCAATTTACAACTTTAGCAAATGCTACCTTCCATACCCATTGGCAACATCTTGGTAAAATCTTATTGATAAGACCATAATGACCATCTTGGATTAAAATTTAGGATGATACAGACAGTGTGGAATGTGGATTGAAGTTTGTGTCGGTGCGAGTAGTTGCATCCTCTAAATTTTCTTTTTGTATATGATACTTGATTTTTGAGTCTCCAATATCGAGAATGAGTGGGAACTGGTTGGAGATCCTCTCAGGAAGGATTTGGATCCACAAAAACATTTACCCTCAGGGAAGGCCCGGACAATAAGATTAACTCAAGATTCATCCATATATAATTACAGATTATGTCACACCAAACTAAAGAGCTTCAAAGTTCAGCAACAAATCGATGACTTATACAAAAAAATCAATTAACTAATACTAATAAATGGCTCACTTACAAGCACATGCACACATACACAGTCTATCAGGTTTCTATCTATCAACCAGGGCTTCTGCAAAAAAAAAAACCTCAAATTAAAGAATTTAGCGGGGATTTAATAGGTGTGCGTGTGCCAGTGCGGAGAGAGAGAGAGAGAGAGAGAGAGAGAGAGAGATGTTCTTGAAGCAGGCCAACCAATGGCCTGTGAGAAAACGCCTAGATTTATGCGAAAGAAAAGGGATAACAGAGTTACAGACCCAAGACTACTTTGTAGACCGAATCCAGCATGTTCATATGAAAGTTCACATCAACTGGTCACGGAGAGCCCGAATCAAAAGATATAATCTAAATACCTGAACAAAGCAGAACGGAAAATACTAATTTAACACCAATGCGAATTCAAATCAGATTCCGAAATCCCTAATGTAACAGATTCAAGGCCAAAACCTAAAGGAAAAGCTGAATTGAAATAATTAACTCAAGATATAATTAAGTGAGCTGATTTTAATTAAATCATGGAGATTGAGACAAATAGGACAATCGACATTCAGAAAGTAACTCAAAAGGCTGAGAGTACAGTAGCAGGACATACAATCCAGAGAGAGAGAGAGAGAGAGAGAATCAGATTCCATTACCTTTGGAAAGCGAGATCACAAAAGAGCGCAAAAGGCGAAACGCAAAAAGAACTGCAAAGATTAAAGCGGTCGAAGACCAAAAAATGCAAATTACTGACACATCAAAGCGAAAGATTTGAAGAGAGAATTTTAGAGAGAGAATAGAAGAGTTTTTCTGTGAGAGAGAGAAAGAAAGAGAACTAGAGCCTTGAGAGGAGGGAGGACGAAGGTTGTGTCGCGGCAACGTTGATGCCGCCGGAATGTAACATCCAAGTGAGGAATGTGCTGGAGATGCGCCGGATTAAGCGGCTCTGTTCAGAGCAGTCATCTTCTCCTTCTACCCCACCGACTCTGTGTCGGACGTGAATCGCTCTTGTCGATTATGATTCAATTATTCAGTTTCGATTACGTAGAGAGAGAAAGCAATATATTACTAGTTCTCCTACCTACACAGCGTGTGAAGTGAAAAACAAAACCTAAAAAAACAGTGCATGATAATAGAGAGACACAAATAAAGAGGAAAAAATATTAGTAAAATTTTAAAAAAAATTATTAAAGGCCAATTATTTTGAAGAAGATTTTTTTTTCTTTTTTTTGTCTTTAGCATATCTTATTTAGATTATTTTGTTTTTAATTTTTTATTTTACATCAAATTTTAATTGTTTGTTGATTTCTTTCGACAAAAGAAATCTAAAAATTATAAACTCATGTTCAAAAACTAAAAAAAATTCTAAAAAACAAAAATAACCCAAAATTCATTTTTCTAAACTTTTTTAGT
Source organism: Arbutus unedo (assembly GCA_014822125.1). Classification (NCBI taxonomy): domain Eukaryota; kingdom Viridiplantae; phylum Streptophyta; class Magnoliopsida; order Ericales; family Ericaceae; genus Arbutus; species Arbutus unedo. The sequence continues at coordinate 16,013 of JABCMJ010003265.1, forward strand.
TTTTAAACATAATTTTAAATTTTTTAAATTTCTTTAGTCGACTAACTAATCAATCCCAAAAAATTAATAAAAATATCACAAATACAAAAAAATAATTATTTAGATAAATTAGGCTAAATATATTTTTTTCTCTCGGTCCACACTAAATCTTCAAAAACACTACTCTTACACCATTTTTTTACACCATGTTTTACACCACACTCACACTTAGGTGGGGCCCACCA